>JAVTVY010014432.1:0-64992 GCA_036873755.1 Hanleya hanleyi
GGGATCAATTTCCCCTTTTACTACCTATCAAATTGACGTTACTTTGACGTCACTTCCGGTCACGTGATATCCGGGTCACAAGTCACATCCGGGTCAAAAGGTCACTTCCGGTCACATGACGGCCCAGCAAGAGTTATCTGCCCCTACATTAACCCCATGGAGTCGTAGCTGCCTTTACACCAATTTGCGATCCCTATGTCTACATCCCCTTTCCAAAGTTGACCCCTATTTAAGGGCAGATAACTCTGTATGAACAATTCCTAGTTATCTACCCTGATTCTCACATTTCTGTCCTTAAATAGAGGCCAATTTCCCCTTTTACTACCTATCAAATTGACGTCACTATGACGTGCCATCCGGGTCAAAGATCACATGCGGGTCAAAGGTCACTTCCGGTCACGTGACGGCCCAGCAAGTGTTATCTGCCTCAACATTAGATTCCATGGAGCCGTAGCTGCCTTTACGCCAATTTGCGATCCATGTCTACATTCCCTTTTCAAGGTCAATGCGACCCCAGATACGCTTTTCAAAGAGAGGCATCTCTGTGCCCTTTCGGCACCTGGGTAATTTCCTTGAACCTGTTAACTACGGTATACAAGAGAACCAAAATCACATTGTTGTAGGAAAAAAACAGTAAAAGGGGAAATTTACCTCCATTTAAAGGCAGATAACTCTGTTTGAACAATTCCTGGTTATCTCCCCTGATTCGTACCGGAAGTGGCCTTTCACCCATGCGCATCATTGCTACGGTATACAAGAAAACCCAAATCACACTGTTGTAGGAAAAAACAGTACAAGGGGAAGCTGACCTCCATTTAAGGGCAGATAAATCTGTTTGAACAATTCCTGGTTTCTCCCATGATTCGTACCGGAAGTGACCTTTGACCCCTGCGCATGCGCACGATACCGGATCACGATAACCAGCGTTTGTCAGAATGGCCGAGTGGTCTAAGGCGACAGTCTCAAGATCCATGAAATTGCCTTCAACGGGGCATGGACCGGTATATTGGTCTGCACATGCGGGCGTGGGTTCGAATCCCACTTCTGACACGCACCATTTTACTGGTTACAATAACCGACCGTGTGAGGTGGGCAATGCTCGTAGGGGGGGAGTCAGTGTATGGTGGTTGTTATTGGAAACCACATCATTCTGCGCTTGCACTGTACGGTAGTAGTAGAAAAAGAACAGTTTCAGAGGTGCACTGGTCCGAATGGGCCGTGTAAGGTGGGCAGCGCTCGTCGGGGCGAGTCAGACTGGCTACCTGATAGAGTTACCTGTGTGTGTGTGTGTGTGTGTGTGTGTGTGAGTCAGTAAGTGAGTGAGTGTGAGTGAGTGAGTGAGTGAGTGAGTGAGTGAGTGTGTGTGAGTGAGTGAGTGAGTGAGTGAGTGAGGCGTGGCCAACGCCCGTGAGATGTGCCCAACGACCGTCCCAACGCATGGACCCACTAACGATGATGAGTGAGTGAGAGAGTGAGTGAGTGAGTGATAGTGAGTGAGTGAGTGAGTGGTCATATAAGGTCGTTTGTACACCATTAGCTTCAGTCTGTATCCACCCTCTGACCGGGTACCAGGTCGAGTACATGTACGTTCTGTCAGAAGACACTCTCTCGTCGCGACAATATGCCCAGACATATTCGTGTAATGCATAGACAAGAGACACCACTGAGTCCCGCTATAGGTCCACCAAGTGGAGTAGAGCATCTCTATACAAAGACGATGAGCGGCCCTACGGGATGTGGAAAGAGATTATTACAATTTCGACATCGTAAACTATCCCTTTCTGGACAGTAATATTCCAGTGGGACCTGCATATGGCGTATACATCTCGCCTAGTAGCATTTGCTAGATCCTGTGTTAAATGTGACGATTTCAATCAACGTCGCAAAACATTGTTGCAGAAACTTATAAAACAGGGCTATTCCACCAAGCGCCTCCACTCAAAGTTTCCCAAATTTGGCGATACATATCGCATGCTGATAGCAAAATACGAACGTAGCGGGCAAGATCTATGGCGTTACGTTTCGTAACTTGTGTCTAATTCCGCTTAACCCGGGGCTAGAGGCCGTATGAACCCATGTATTTCAAGATCCTCATGGTGCTCATATGAACAGTCACAATCAAAGTGTGACTGAGATACATCATTCTCTAGATAACGACTTTACAATGATTATTAGGGATTAAGAATACTGATCAGCAATACGAATTTTATATTTTTGGAACATCATGATGTCTTTGTCGGCATCATTGAAAACTGTTGACCGCTTCTCTCTTGCAGGAAACTAGCCTATGTTCATGTATACTATGATTGTCTTTTTGAATTTGGTGCTAATACTGTTATATGGATATGGAATAGGTCTTTGGATTATGGACGCGGATATTCTTTAATGGACGACGGCTGAATTATGAATGACGGACTAGACGCTTGTATCCTGGGTGATGAAGTTCTTAGAAGAGGTGTGGCAACCCCAGCTCCAACACGCGGTGTATGGTGTTATAACCAATGGCAACCCTCATACGAGGATACGCGATTACAGAATGTGAGCTTCATCCCAGGAATTTCTCACGACATAAACGAACCGTATTACTTCCATTCCGAGCAGACCAACGTGGTAGTGCTGGATGACCTGATGAGTGCGGTCAAGGACAATTAGAAAATCGCGGACCTATTCACCAAATGGTCCCATCATCGCAATCTGTCCGTCATCTATTTGACGCAGAATCTCTTTCCTCAACGGAAGGCGTCCAGAGATATTGCCTTGAACTGCCAATACTTTGTGTTGTTCTCCAATCCCATCGACAGAGCACAAATCCGTGTATTTTGGTAGTCGATTTTATCCTCAGAACATCGACCATTTCGTGCAGTCGTTTCAGTGAGCGACAAGTCGTCCGTACGGTTACCTGTTCGTAAACCTAAAGGCTCATACCCCCGAAGATCGCCGGTTGACGACCCATCTGTTACCCGACGAGGGGTCACCACAACGTCATATACCCCTACATCATCCACCGAATCCACATCCAAAACCCAAGGATCAGTCCAAACCCGTACAAGGGAATGAACACAACGTGAACTCGAGGCTATGGAAAGAAAAAGTATGGACACCGAGATGGGCGAGACGTTGGGGGCCACAGAGAACAAGTTTCACCACAAAGGGTGTTCGAAGGAGGAAGCCGCAATTTTAGCCCATAACACATTGGCACCCATACTACGACGGGCTTTACGTCAGTAGTATTGCGACCTCGTGACCCATATGAAATTGTTGGTCAAGGACCCGGTCCATATGGAAATCGAACAGCGTCGATGTTGAAAACCTCGGGCATGAACTGGAAAGCGGCGTATGTCAGAGCAATAGCACAAAAGAAGCATCATTAAGACCAAAAGCGTCCCACTATAAATAGCCCACACGGCAGCCAACGTTCAAGTCGATGCTATTATTGATACAGCTCAAGGTGGGGTCACCGAGACCGCTCAGCACCAACGCATTCATTGTCATCTTATCACGCTCATAGATGACATCCGATGAGTGACCCGGGTATGTCTTCTGCTGCATAAGAAACGGATAGTACCCAAAGAGGATACCAACAAAACTACCCGTGACCAGAAACTTCTGTCCCTGCATGAGGCATTTCAAACCTTTATGAAGACGCAGCTGGAGACGGAAAATTATCTTCTTGAACCTCCAATATAATGATGTCCCTCCATAGTTGATCGACAATGCATAAGACGTTGGGATAGGACGTTAAGGTGCTGAGACGGGCGTTAAGGCGTAACAACAGGCGTTGACGGGCGTCACTGCATTTCGATGAATTAGTGTGAATTCCACGAAAATCAGAACTTCTGAGCTATTTCGACAGGGCGTTAAAGTGTTAAGCTGGACGTTGGCGGGCGTTACTGTCCATAAAACCAAGCGTACCCCAAACACGTGCACAGTTGACGTTCCATTCAGGAGACACCCTACAACAATGTTCATGTGTACGACTTGCTCGAAGCCCTTTCATCGCCTGGACAGTCTACGTCGTCACACACGTGCACGCCACGAAGTACCCACGCATATATGTGCAGAGTGTGATATAGTCTTTAAGCATCCCAGTCATTTGAGACGTCACCAAAATGTCATACACGGATCACGCTCGCCACTCTCGAGACCGCATACTCCAGTTCCCATGGAAATGCATCTTCGAATGGTAGAACCCATGGAGGTCGATCCGCTGCTCCGAATTGAAGAGCCGATGGAGATTGATCCCAGTGTCGAGGAGCGCTTCCATCTCCCTTCCCTGCATCCTCGAATGGAAGAACTCATGGAGGTCGATCCGTCGCTCCGAATTGAAGAGCCGATGGAGATTGATCCCAGTGTCGAATGGGAGAATTACAACACATATAGGGGATGTGGGAAGAGGTGCCGACATACTGACAGAGTCACATGACCTCACAGTATAGTCTTTCGGTTAACCTATTCTAAAGCACATACCAAGAATCTAAAGATTCATGATATGTGTTGTATCTCAGGTACGCTTTTATTGTACCTGTTCATGTGGCAACTTGGATGATATGACCACACGGCCCCTAGCACCGGCATAAGCGGTATTAGATACAAATCTAGAGAGCTATGATGGAAATGCTCTGACAACTCGTATATTGGTAATTGGTGAGCTGTTTCGCTGTGACAACTCATACACTGGGGATTGGTGAGCTGTATCGTCGTCAGATGAAAATGACGGCATTTAACACGAAAGACTAATCTGTAAGGCCCGATGTCGACCCAGCATCAACTCCCGACAAATGCCAACATATATCAAAGACCAATAGGTCTGTACAGGGGGAGGGCCTCGGGGACGAAACGTCCACCAGCAGAATCTCGCCATATACAGAAAAAAATTACAACACATATAAGGGATGTGGGAAGAGGTACCGACATACTGACAGAGTCACATGACCTCACAGTATAGTCTTTCGGTTAACCTATTCTAAAGCACATACCAAGAATCTAACGATTCATGATATGTGTTGTATCTCAGGTACGCTTCTATTGTACCTGTTCATGTGGCGACTTGGATGATATGACCACACGGCCCCTAGCACCGGCATAAGCGGTATTAGATAAAAAATCTAGAGAGCTATGATGGAAATGCTCTGACAACTCGTATATTGGTAATTGATGAGCTGTTTCGCTGTGAAAACTCATAGACTGGGGGTTGGTGAGCTGTATCGTCGTCAGATGAAAATGACGGCATTTAACACGAAAGACTAATCTGTAAGGCCCGATGCCGACCCAGCATCAATGTCGACCCAGAAGTAAAAGCTCCGAGCTCCAGTATCCTGGATTGCCCGAAGACCTTTAGGTTACACCGAACGAAGATTAATCTTTCTGAAATGGCGGCTTCTGATTGAACAAGAGCATACGAGAATTGTACACATACCCAACGCGGCTCCCCCAGCCTGGGTATGATGTACTGAAGGGGAGAATAAAATGATTGACCTGTCATCCTTGTTGCTGTTGTCTCATCTGTCATCATCACTGCGTCAAGGCGTTATGCTAGGAAGTTAAGGCGTTCAGATAGGGCGTTAAGGCGTTGAGACGGGAGTTAAGGAGTAACTACAGGCGTTGACGGACGTCACTGCATTTCGATGAATTAGTGGCAATTCCATGAAACTCAGAGCTTCTGAGCTAGTTCAGAGCGTTGAAGCGTTACGCTAGGCGTTGGTTTAAACGTTAAGCTAGGCGTTGGAGGGCTTTACTGTCTAAAAAAGCAAGTGTATTCCCAAACACGCACAGTCAACGTTCAACCGTCAACATGGGTTATACATGCTCTGAGTGCGAACGCACGTTCACCAGACGTTACAATATGATGCAACCCGAGAAGAATATACATGGGATTGAAGACTGCGAGGAGTCCACTGAGGTGAATGCTGATACAGAGACTGCTGAGAGTTCATCGACTGATACCGAAACAGAGACTGCTGAGAGTCTATCTACTGATACGGAGAGCTTGATCTCAGATAGTCATCCTTCATCCCAGGCAAGTGAGGAAGAACCTACCTTCTGGGATCGTATTGCACATCAAGCTATTAATAGCTATGCTGCGGTAATCGATAACTTGCAACAGGCGTACATCCAAATGCGCCCCTGCATCAAGAAAACAGCCATGGCCATCTATGAACGGTATAGCCTCCTCCCGCTTGAAATGAAAGGCGACGCCACGCACACGTCCATCATGAAGACCAAACGTCACTTTGGAAGAGGATATGGGGTTACCACCCACCGAGGCTCTAGAAAATGCGATCAGAATGCGCAAACAACTGTTTGAGGATATGCTGCCTCAACGGTATCCTGGACTGCCCGACTATGCTTAGGTTACACCGAACGAAGATTGAACTTTCTCAAACGACGGCTTCTGTTTGCACAAAAGTCTTCTTGAATTGTAAACATACCCAACGCGGCTCCCCCCGCGTGGGTATGATGTGATCTTTCCTTCTCTCAACTGTTTGCATCATGGCGTCAAGGCGTTATGCTAGAGCGTTATGGCGTTAAGATCAAGCAGTAAGGCGTTAACATAGGCGTTGAGGCGTTGGTCCACCGCGACACCAAGTTGACCTAAAAAAATTCCATATGACCTCTGTGACGTCCCTTCCGGATACGCTGAGGTAACTCTACCAGGTATCCAGAGCGAACATGGCCACCTTTCTCCAAACGCGCTTGTTTGCACCTTCGAAGCTCCCCTTTCTCTTCTACTCTCATGTGATCTATAAATAGAGCAGGGATTTTTCAGTAAATTTCCCGAAAAATTAACCCTGATAGTTTCTGCTTTCTGCGCTACTAAACTGGATTACTTCCCTTGACCTTTACTTACCCGAAATTGAGAGACTACACTATCTCAACAACAACAACAACAACATTCTCATTTCTATGACTCCGTGTGACCAGTAAAATGGTGCGTGTCAGGAGCGGGATTCGAGCCCACGCCCGCATTTGCAGACCAGTATACCCATACCCCGGGAAAGACAATTCATAGATCTTGAGACTGGCGCCTTAGACCACTCGGCCATCCTGACCAACGCTTGTTATCGTGGTCATAATGATTCATATATAGTGCTATATTTGTGCAATGGTTTTACAACATGGCGAAGAATAACGCAAAAGGTGCGTGCCAGGAGTGGGATTCGAACCCACGTCCCACATATGTGGACCAGCACTTAAGACTGGCGCCTTAAACCACTCGGCCATCCTAACCAACGTTGATTATGATGGATATAATGAGTCATATATTGTGCTACATTTTGTTACATGCTTTTACATGTCGCGGTGTGTACGCCGCGAATGCCCTTATGGCTGCACTGATTGGTTACTTTCCCAGCCCGCCGATTGACTGATCTATGCGCGTTAGGGCGTTAGCATAGGGCGTTAAGACGTTGAGACGGGCGTTGACGGGCGTCACTGCATTTCGCTGAAGTAGGCCTAGTGACAATTCCATGGAATATCTAGAAAATCAGAGCTTCAGGGCTAATTCATCAGGGTGTTGAAGCGTTGAGCTAGGCGTTGGTGGGCGTTACTGTCCATAAAAGCAAGCGTATCCTAAAGCCTTACACGCCCGAAGATTGCACTTTCTCAAACGACGGCTTCTGATTTGACAAGAGTCTACGAAACATACCCAACGCGGCTCCCCCAGCTTGAGTAGTATACATTGTGGATATCCAGTCAAGTTGACCTTTGACCTCGGCCAAACCACTTTTAGTCGGTAGGGGTGCAAGGTAGGTCATAGGTCAATGAGTGCACTTGAGCATGAGTGCACTTGAGCATGTACTGACCTGTATCCTCTCATCGTATACAGCGAGGAGATAAGGCCTTATTGACCTTTGACTTCGGGCCAAACCACTTTTAGTCGGGAGGGGTGCAAGGTTGGTCAAAGGTCAATGAGTGCACTTGAGCATGTACTGACCTGTATCCTTTCATCCCGTCCATCATCTGACGTTGAATCAGACATGTTAGGTGATTCCTCCGCGGTGATGCGGTTTGGCGGAGATGCGGTCTGCCTCCGCGGACAGAAAGTAGTCCCAAATACGTGGGTTTTCGTGAGAATGTTCGGCAATCTTCAGGGGCGAGAGATGTCGTCCATCATCTGACCTTGGATCATGTTTAGACATGTTAGGGGATTCCTCCGCGGTGATGCGGTTTGGCGGTGATGCGCTCTGCCTCCGCGGACAGAAAGTAGTCCCAAGTATATAGAGGGCTGAGGGTATGTCTGACTGTATGGAATGCGTGTATTGACTTGTGTCTGGGTTTTTTTCATCACGGGGAGTGCGCAGGTGTATGACGTCACTTCCGGTCTGCGTGAATCGGGCGTGACCTGGGTATGACTGTATGGGATGTACTGACTTGGTTCTGGGTTTTTTCTATCACGGGGAGGTCACGTGATAGTTCAAGGTCATATTGAATGATAGGAATGCATGTACTGATCTGTTGTGGATATTGACTCTCATTGACCCTTGACCTAAAAAAATTGCATATTGGGGAGAAAAACTACCTCCGAACACAGAAGAGTTCCAATTGTGACCTTTGACAGCCAATCAGAAGCGAGTATTTTGACCTCGTCTGACTGTATACATGTACTGACTTGGTTCTGGGGGTTTTCCATCACGGAGAGTGGACAGGTGTATGACATCACTTCCGGTCTGCGAGTATAGAAAGAGTATTAAATAGCTTATTGACCTTTGACCTAAAAAATTTGCATATCGTGACCTTTGACAGCCAATCAGAAGCGAGTATTTTGACCTCGTCTGACTGCATACATGTACTGACTTGGTTCTGGGGTTTTTCTATCACGGAGAGTGCGCAGGTGTATGACGTCACTTCCGGTCTGCGAGTATAGAAAGAGTATTAAATAACTTATTGACCTTTGACCTCAAAAATTTGCATATCGTGACCTTTGACAGCCAATCAGAAGCGAGTATTTTGACCTCGTCTGACTGTATGTATGTACTGACTTGGTTCTGGGGGTTTTCCATCATGGGGAGTGCGCAGGCGTATGACGTCACTTCCGGTCTGCGAGTATAGAAAGAGTATTAAATAGCTTATTGACCTTTGACCTAAAAATTTTGCATATCGTGACCTTTAGCAGCCAATCAGAAGCGAGTATTTTGACCTCGTCTGACTATGTATGTACTGGCTTGGTTCTGGGGTTTTTTCATCATGGGGAGTGCGCAGGTGTATGACGTAACTTCCGGTCTGCGTGAATCGGGCATGACCTGGGTATGTCTGACTGTATGGAATGCGTGTACTGACTTGGTTCTGGTTTTTTCCATCACGGGGAGGTCACGTGATCACACGAGTTCAAGGTCAGGGTTTTTCCATGAAACCATGGGAAGGAAGACTTATATATAACATAATCTATAGGTATTGGACGATGTTATTAGGACGAGTCTAGCATCCGTGCGACCCGAGGGTCGAGCGTTTATTGTCCAGTATATCTCCGCAAAAAATAAACAAACAAAAACTTTGACATCGATGGTGCTGCCCTCTAGAGGCAGGGTGGGAACCCTATCCCAAAGGGCGAATATCGGTCCCCCGGGGCTTATCGGGGCCTGCTGAGAGAGGTAGGGTGGGTGCATGTTTTCACAGAAAAAAAATATATAAAAAGCGGAACACGGACTTTTAATAGGGGAAAACTCCTATCAACTCTTCCCGGCCAGGCCCAGCCCGGCCCGGCCCGGCCGCAGCGCGCGCGTTTTCCGGCCAGGCCGCAGCGCGCGCGTTATCCGGCCCGGCCGCAGCGCGCGCGCGTTATCCGGCCGCACGTCTGCGCGGCATCACCGGAATTTCGGGTCAAAAGGTCAAAGGTCACATTCAGGTCAAAAGGTCAAAGGTCCCCCTTCCGGCAAGGCTCGGCCCTCTCCGGGCCAATAGATAACCTTTATCTGTCCTCCCGAAGCACCCATGGAATGCACAGGGTCCCCCACAATATCGCCAGCACTATGCCCATGTTAAATGACCAGTGGGGAACCCTCAGTTTTCCCCAGAACCGTATTGGCACGAAAAAATACATGAAACCATAGAACTTATAGTAATAAACTTAATCTATAGGTGTTGTACGAGTCTTCTCTCGCCGTCTTAGTGGTGACATGTGGGGATTCGGTCATGTCTTTCCGCACCTCGAACCTCTATAGTGTTTTCACTCCACCTGTTGCTCTTGTAACTTGTAACTCCTCGTCAAAATTTTGTGCTGGAATGCGTACTCGATCTGTGGGCTGATTTCATTGGCTCTCTATTTTACTGCAGTGTTCTTGCATTGTTTTCTGGACATTGATGGGTTACATTTGGCCCCATCCTAGGCCACTGATTGGCTACTTTCTCCACGGTGTTCAAGGCCAGTTTGACCGAATCCCCACATGTCTGTCATAGCCTTCATGGCCGCTTGTTTTATGCTCATATAGAAAACACATAAGACAGGGTTTTTTTGGTGAGAACAACAACAACGTGAGAACAACCACGTGAAAACTGAAGCCCAGAACAGGGGGCTTGTACATTGAAATCGATAGAACTTAAGAGCCCAGAACAGGGGGCTTTTCGTGAAAGAACTTTAGCCCAGAACGGGGCTTGTACATTGAAATGATGGGCGGTCCAGTCATATACGAGTACATCGCGGTCCTCGGCCTTGGGGTACTCGTCAAACATCTGTACGATGGTAGATAAGGGTCTTCCCCGACATCGATGGTACAGGTAAAACAAGCAATATTGTCCGCACACGCTACTGGGCATAGCTTACATAGCTTACGTACAGTTCTGTATGCGTTACCTCTGAGAGCTTTAAATCAAATAGCCAGAGATATACAGCAATCTGCGTCTTCAGGAAATATAATACCATCAAAAATCAGTAAAGTATGTCAAGATATAGCGTATTTTCGGTTGTATCGTCCAGTGAACATAATCGAAACATCTCAAGATCGGCTTTTCTTGAAACTCAACTACTTAGATAAAGGACTGCACATCATTAATTTACCTCGAATCCTGAATGATCCAGAGGTACGCAACGCTGTACCAAACTATTTTAAGTTCACAGAACCTCCTTGCATTTCATATAAGTATACTAAATCTATAGCCACCAAAATATTCAATTACTCCAATGCTGTCAAGGAGTTTGACTGGAACTTATACACGTCAGGAGGCTATAGTTGTGATTGTGAATCGTCGAACTTTATCTATACACCATGCAAACATATTGTGACTGGTGACCTTGATGTGGTGAGTGATAAGGATCTGAAATTACTCCTGATGAAAGGACCTAAATATAGAGAGCCAAGAAGAATAAATCTGAAGGCGGACCAGAAGATAGTCCTGACTGCATTAGAACAGTACGTTATTGATTGGTCTAAGCGAGAAAAAGTTGAACCTACAGTACTCGCTGATTGGCTGGACCTCACCAAGAGCAAGGTCGTTGAAACAATCCGCCATATTGACAGAAGTACTCTTCCCCAAGCAAAACAAGTACTGAGAAACCTCAATTCGCAAGAAGTTCTAGCAAATCTCCAGAGTAAATTCGTCATAGTCCCAGCAGACAAAGCTCCGAATAATATAATATTCATATGTAAATATTACTATTACCAGGTGCTGGTTAAAGGAATTAGTGTAGACATATCTTCATCAAATACGTCTACTTACTCCAAACTGCATTTACTCTGGAAGATTTATTTAACAATCACAAAAAGTTTCTCAAGGAAAGGAGTGTTGTCTTCCAACCAATCATAGCGACATACCAAAAATATACTGGACTCCCAAAATGCATAAATCACCATACAAAAATAGATTCATAGCTGGTTCTAGAAGCTGCACCACCAAGCTTCTTTCAACCCTATTGACGAGGGCCCTCCAGGAGGTAAAAGCATTTTGGGAAAGGTATTGCGCCACTATTTCTAAGAACTCTGGCGTTGAATGTATGTGGATATTGAAAAACTCAAAATGTCTTACGGAAAAACTTGATGCTAAAGGTCACATACCGTACAGACATGTATCCACATGGGATTTCTCGACTCTCATACTACAATCCCTCATCAGGACCTTATTGACCGTCTAAGTTCATTAATAGTATCTGTGTTCAAGAAAACTGATCGTAGATATATTAATGTCGGAAGCCATAAAGCATTCTTTAGCTCGACTACATACCAAGAGATATCATTCATGGGATGTTTCTTTGTTTATAGAGTTGCTTGAATTTCTCATTAAAAATATCTATGTGAAATTTGGCAACACAATATATCAGCAGCATATGAGTATTCCAATGGGTACTAATTGTGCACCCCTGTTGGCTGACCTGTATCTGTTCTCTTATGATATGACTATATGCAGGCGCTTTCAAAAACCGATCCATTCAAAGCCCGTTCCTTCTCATTCACCAAACGCTATATAGACGATCTTCTCGCTGTGGATAATCGCTATATAAATGACGCAGTGAAGGATATATATCCACCTTCACTGGATTTGAAGGAAATTACAGATAGCCCTACAGGCACATCTTATTTAGATCTCTATCTCTATAAAAATGAAGCGGGCATTCTCTCTCATCGACTTTATGACAAAAGAGATGATTACAATTTCGACATCGTAAACTATCCCTTTCTGGATAGTAATATTCCAGTGGGACCTGCATATGGCGTGTACATATCTCGCTTAGTAGCATTTGCTAGATCCTGTGTTAAATGTGATGATTTTAATCAACGTCACAAAACATTGTTGCAGAAACTTATAAAACAGGGCTATTCCACCAAGCGCCTCCACTCAAAGTTTCTCAAATTTGGCGATACATATCGCATGCTGATAGCAAAATACGAACGTAGCGTGCAAGATCTATGGGGCTACGTTTCGTAACATGTCTAATTCCGCTTAACCCGGGGCTAGGGGCCGTATGAGCCCATGTACTTCAAGATCCTCATGGTACTCATATGAACAGTCACAATCAAAGCGTGACTGAGGTACATCATTTTTAGATGACGACTCTATAACGAATATTATGGATTAAGAATACTGATCAGCGATACGGATTTGATATTTTGGAACATCATGATGTCTTGCCGGCATCATTGAAAACTGTTGACCGCTTCTCTCTTGCAGGAAACAAGCCTATGTTTATGTATACTTTTGTCTTTTTGAATTTGGTGCTAATACTGTTATATGGAAATGGAATAGGTCTTTGGATTATGGACGCGGATATTCTCTAATGGACGACGGCTGGATTATGAATGACGGACTAGACGCTTGTAATTGCAACGTTTCACTGTTCCAACACCACGTCTCTGTGCCTTGATCCATGAAGTCTGTTAAATCGGGATGGAGGGGTGGCAGGCCGTACGGGTCAAAGTATTCGCCCTGCTGTTCTGTCAAGTACACGCCCACCCAATGTTCACCGGGCCGATCCATCGGGTCCGTGTTAAGAACGTAAGCAGCAGGATACATACGGTCTAATGGGAACACATCTCGGGCGAACATCCCTTGAAAGACCATACGTGTCCCTGGGTCATTCTCCAGCACGGTGGTTATCTGGTCTGTATCCATGTTAGGTGGCAAAGTCACACAGGACGTTGCGCGCCTTGTCCACTTGAATGATGTTCTCAAACTCGGCGTAGCAGATCACATTGACGGTGGTCCCGAGGGCTCGTGCAAAGTGGATTTCCAACCGTAAATTGCATTGCTTGGCTAGGGCCAGCTGATGGTCGTTCTCTAAGGTGGGGGTCAGATCGAAACAGAACAAGGTGTATCCGTTTGCGTAGTCCTCCCGACTGATCATATTCCCTTCGTCCTGGTTGATTTGTCCGGTGGCTGTAAACAGGCTCTGATAGGCTCGAATGAAATTCCCGCGCCCAAAGTTCGGTGATTAGGCCGTGGCTGGGGCCTGTTGTCCGTCCACATGCAGGGCCACAAACTTGATGCCGAAATGTTGAAAGTCAAACGGGTTCTCTGGGTAGGCTGCGCTAGTATTTTCCACACAGGCCACGATCAATCGTTTGGGTAGTTCTCCCAGGAACAGGTTTTCTTTGTTGGCGCTCATATTTCCAGCAGGCACGGAGAACACTTTGGTTTGTACACGTCGGATAGGATACTGGGCTGGTTTTGTTTTCAAGGCTTTCATGTGTCCCAATTGAACGGCTGGATTCGGTTTCACTTTTCGGACATACAGGACTGCGTCTTGGATGACACTCTTATAGTCAGCTGCATGCCCCTCTACGTTAGTGGCCATCAAGGCGAAGGTCGGAGGCGCCCGTATCAGTCGGATTTTGATGGGGATCTTGTTCAAGAGGTACCGGTCTTGCATGAAGAGGTCTGCGTGCAGTCGGCCCATGAGATCCACCGAGGCGCCGTTCGCGATGAAAGCTTTCCGTTTGTTATATCCTTCATTGTCCACCGTGTCCATGTGCGCGGCTGTGTCTTGGTAGAATAAAGCGGCTGTCAGCTGAGATTATTTAGCCTCTCGTCCATACGATAACAGTGTCTCGATGTAGGCTCGATAGGGGTACGTGTTCGTCGAATCACTGATGAGTTTGTCGCTGATAAAAATATCCACCTGTTGAAACATCGAGTGCAGCCAGAGATTCGTCGGGCCCACCGTTGCAGCTTGGACGATTCTGGAGCCATCCCCATTGACGACCTTGGCTTTCACATACAAGTACGTATGGGCTAAATCCACATAGGCCGTCTCCGCATTACTGATGGTGAACTCGATGGGCCCTGTTTCGTTGATGCTGGAGAGCGGGAGATGCTCCACCCATAATCCTTGTTCGGCACTGGTCTGTGTGGGCGGGACGGTCCAGAAATCAAATTCACTGTTGGTGGAGGGACAGGACTTTGCGTGGATTAACGACATGTTTTAAGAAAAGATATCCTGGGTCTTCGATGTGCGTCGTCGCTGGGTCGGACGTCGACTGGTGCGTGGTCTCGGTGGTGCAGGTCTTTTATTCACTACGGTGCGTTGTGCTTTGGCCACCAAGACGCCTCCCGCTTCTTTGGCCCGCCGTTTCAAGGCTTCTTTGGGTGCCGTACCCCCCAAGACATCACCGGCGGCTTGCAGTCCACTTCGGACCGCTTGTTTGCCGATCGCTTTCACTCCACGCGTCACCAAGGGCAGGGACGTTTTGACGATACTCCCGAGTATGTTCCCCAGCCCATGTCCTCGTTGCATGCGTGCACCTGCAAATACCGGAAGGCCACCACCGACCTGTTGGGCATAATAGTTCATATAGCTGCGTGCATCGCACTCGTAAGGCACCTTCATTATACAAAGTGGGGAGCACGTGCTTGTCGAAAATGAAGTGTCAAAACCACTTTTCCTCGTTCGAATGCCACCGGTCGTCCCGTGTCATCTCTTATATCCACCGTGATAGTGTTGATGTCGGTTTGTCTTACGGGTAGGTGGAGCATGTGGGTGAAACTGTGGGTGATTTGATCTCCATACGTCTTTTTAATGGGCACCACCCGTAACAGAGGTGTGTTGATATCGCCCACGATGTGGTTGTCGACCATGTCCGAGTAGACGTAGAGTCCGTACATACCGACTTCATATCCATCGGGATCTGGCCATGGTCCTCGGATGGACCCGTGTAGGTCGAATGAGCGAGACCTAGCATTTTCTGTAGGATAGGACTCAGTACGACACTCACGTTGGCGGTGAGGAGGATCTGTGCCTTGTCGTTGTGTGCGTTGTAATCGAAATCCACGTGATTCTTGAAAGGAAAGGATTTGACGGGTGTTCAAGCATTCGTGACCTCCCGTAGAGCCTTATAATGCAACAGTCTTGTCAGCCCCTGCATGAACTCCTTGGGGGTATCGTATTGGCCCTCAGGGGAGGGTGAGTCGGGTGTTTTTTCCTTCGTAGGCCACCTCGTACCACACTTCATTGGCTCGCACGTTGTACCACGAGTAAGGGTATTGGATGTCCACGAGGCCACATTCCCATCGTCCAGGTAAATGCAACGGTTGCGGTAATTGGGTCACGTACTTGGCCAAGGTGTTGTCAGGAAACACATACAGCGAACTGTTACTGGGTAGGGTGAGGTAAAACATGGCGACTGAGCTGTCCTGCTGCTGCTGTTGGATTTAACAGGTCTTCCAGGCCTTGGGCGGGTGTGTCCGCCGTCGTGTTCGTCGCGGTGACTTGCTACGTGTCACGGCTCTGGAGATGTGGGGTGTCTTGATCAAGGATGGTTTTTTAAAGGAGTGAAAAGAAGGTGCCCGTTGTTGTGGTGTTTTGGGGGGTGACTCCGGTTCCCACTCGGCTTCCCAAGAAGGTAGTGGGCCACTCGGCGATTGCTGGGTCCGCTGCATCCAGTCCCAGCGATGGGGGTTCCCCACCAATTCCTGTGGTACATGCATGTCCTCGAGGATCCGTGTGCGACCTGCGTTGACGCATCGGATCATTCACTAAATCCGTCATGTGAGTACCAGGGACCACCTGATTCTGTACCAGTAGTTCACCTCTATCATTCCAAGTCATGTTAGGATTCTGTTTCATCCGTTGTAATACCAGGCCAGCTTGTTTCTTGAACGATGCAGGTACACTCTTCAGGACTTCGTCTTCCACCCACTGTGGGGCTGTGGGTGGTACCCCTGGTTATGGCGGCTGTTGGAGCGGTGCTGAGATCGGCGGTGTGTCGCGTGGTGATGGTGGTGGTGGTGCTGGGATAGAGAGGGTTTTGTATTGGTCCATGAACGTCATGTACCGTTGAAGCGTCTCATTGTACCGTTGTACTTTCTCACTGCCGCTTAACCCCGGTCTTTGTAACATCTGTTGCATCTCTTCATCGAGAGTGTTTATGGTCTTCACTGTAGGTGGGACAGGGTAGGGCGATTGGAGGTTTTGAAGGAGCCGTGGTTCGACGAGGACCATTTTTTTCGTGTGGTTCATTGTCGTCCGAAGAGTCCACCCAATACCGGACCCAACACGGAAGCGGCCAACGGTGCTAAGATGGCCCCGAGAAAGCCGCCTTTCTGTAACACATTTTTCTTTGTGTTTGAGAGACTCGCTTCTGGACTAGGGTTCGGAGACCTGTCTTATGCTTGGTCAACTTGGTCTTCTGAACCGGTTTCAGTGGTACGTTGCCTTTTAACAGGTTGTACCCGATCTCGCACAGACAGCGTACAAGGTCAGGGTCCGCACCGCGTACAATGGTTCGGACCAACTCGGGTGGGGCGGTCTTCAATACACGGAGCGTCGGGGCGTGCTTCCGTACTCGCGCAGACATCATGTACAACTAATGCTAGAACCCACAACTCTGCTCTTTTTATCCTTTTGCGGGATACCTCCTGAATATCGAACAGACACAAAGTCAACCATGATGTGGTATTACTTCTTTTTATTATCCCCATCATCAAACACACACACCCCAGCTGAGGGAGCCACTGTGGGTGGGTTTACATTATTTTTGCATGTTAACGTGGTGGGTCTCTCCGGGAAAGATTCCGGTCCGTAGTCGAAGGTGATCGGGGGTGGCTTGCTTGAGGTCAAAGAGCATATACCAGTGCTGAGGGGTTGTCGCATCTTTAAAGGATTCCAACGCAAACGGTGTGCGGCCGGGATACATCTGTCTCGCCAGGTGCAGCAGTTGAGTGGTATCTCTCGGGGTTTTGAAGACCACCAGGTAGTGGGCATTTAAGCTGATGTTCCGATGTTCTTTGTTTTTGCTGAACAGATTCTGCACAATGTAGATGATGCTGAGCCGTCGATGATGGCTGCCTTTGGTAAAGAGTTGGGTGACGCGCGCATCCGTCTCCGCCATGAGATCATGCAGAACCACCAAGGTGTCGGGTTCCAAATCGGTCAGAACGTGATATGGGGCATTGCTGCATACGCTGCCTGCCATTCTCAATAACACCACACGACTCGCGCAATGGGTGTGGTGATCATGCTGTCGGCCTGTTGAAGGAACTTCCTGACGAAGTGCGTTTTGCCGGAACCCGTCGGTCCTGCGATCACGCAAGTGAAGGGATGCTGCCACCGAGGGTCCATGGTTCGAGCTGTATGCGCTGTCGTGGTAACCCGCTCTTGTAAATTTGGTACGAGTGAACTGGAGTGGTGGTGGGTACAACGTCGGTCGTCGTTGTCTGTTCACTGTGAGCGATGAAATCCGGTGGGTTTTCAGACGTAGTGCGTGTACTTGGTGTAGGTGTTGACTGTATTCTTGGTGTGGAGCTCGATGTGGCTTGTACACGTGGTTTGGTGGTGGTGATGACTGGGCTCGTTTCGATCACGGAGGTGTTTGGTGTAGAGAAGGTCTGTAGACTGGTTTGACTGCCACTCACAGCTGGAGTTCTAAGTTGGTTAAGTAGAGTGCTGAGATAGGCTACGTCGTGAAACACTCCTCCGTACAACACACTCAGCAGGATTAGCACTATCACCACAAAGCCCACTTGCGCTTTGCGCGTTTTGGCAGACGTTGTCTTCAGAGGCAGCTGCTGTTCCATAGCAGCTGCTGATCCATAGCGCCGTGTTCATGGTCGAACGTGGAATGAAGGATGACGGTAGTGGTGTCTGGCTTCGTTTGACCAGGTTGTCCGCGACCCAGGAATTGAAGGAACTGGGCCAGCCTTGCCATTTCACGAAATGAAACAGTTTGCCACGGCGTCGCTCTGTTTTCAAAATCTGCTCCACTGTGTAGTAGTCTTGCTTTATTTTTATGACAGGCTGTAATTCCGTCTCGTAAAACGTCCCTAGCAACGGTTCCCCTTGAAGATCTTCCAGTTCATAGACTCGCTGCTGTCGGGGTAGGCGTCGTTTAATCAGGAAGTGCTCATCGCTCCAGTTAGGCAAGTAACTTTTCTCAAATTGACCTTTGACTTTACTGATCCGTACAGGGTCCCCGACCTTGAACACCTCCTTCGGCGTTCGCTGCGATTGCCTGGGGTACAAGACACGGCGGATTTGGGCTTCATTGCGTTGTGTCACGGTAATGGGGGCTCTCTCTATACTCCGTTGATAGGCTCGATTGTATCCACTCACAAGTTTCGGAAGAACATCGATGTATCGCCTTGTATTCTTATAGGTGAAATATTTATACATGCGGCCTTTGAATGTCCTGTTGAACATTTCCACAACGGAAGCCTTAGTCTCGTTGTACGTATGAAAGAAAAACACCTTCTGGGCTTTCAGAAATTGTTGGAACGGTCTGTTGAGGAATTCCGTGCCTTCGTCGGTTTGCAAATACAAGGGTTTGCGCCCAGTCTTGAAGATGTCCTTGAACGCCGCTATGAGATTCGCCCCCGTTTCGTCCGGATGGGTACCACCCACGCATACTTCGACAGGATATCGATGCACGTCAAGATATACCGATTCCCATCGTTGTGTTTGACAAAGGCGCTCATATCGACCAAATCCGCTTGCAATTGGGCACCTATTCCTCCCACGATGACTCACTTCCGTAGAAAATGGCGACGGACAGATCGATGTAAGGTATAGGTGTCTTGTTTTTTTAACCAATCTCGGACTTGGGCACGTTGTATCCCCTGGGGTTTGGCCGCTCGATAGAGAGCCGACAATGCACTATAGGCCGCCGGACTGTCGGGACTGTAGTATAAGTTATCCAACACCTTTTCCCAGCGCTTCATGGTGACAAATGATGATGGACCCTGGCTCTATCGTTTATTTATAACGGTATATCTCGGGCCGGGGTTTCTTTCTGATTTTCTTCTTCGGCTTCTACCAGTATATTGTCCATGGTAAATAACCAGTCCAACTCGTCTGATGACCGCTCTTCCTCCGTAAGCACTTGATCCACATCTGCCACGGCATTTTCCAATGCAGACCATGGAACAGGGTGAAGGGTAAAATGCACTGTACCCCCATCTAGCCTAGTCAATTGAGCAAAGAAGGGGCCGCGTCGGATGTACACATCGTGACACAAGTGGATGAGGTCGCCGTCCAGTTCACCAGACAACACCCGTTTGAATTTGGTCCAGCCCTCCCGGGACAGACGAATATGAGCCGGGCACGGTTGTGTAGGGTCTGCATCACAGATGTCTCCTACCTCCTCCATGATATCGACCGTATCCGCATAGACGTGCAGGAAGACCTCGGGGGTCAAGCTGAGAAACGCCCGTAGTATATGCTCCGTCATGATCAGTACGTGAATGGTACAAGATTTGACTGTCTCTCGTATTTATAGGGAGAAAAAGTTTATGACGTGAGATCAAAGGATCGGTTGGTCATGTCACTGGGCTGACAGTCTAGCCGGATAATCAATGGCATCGTCGTCTGCCTCCGCTTCATTGCTAGGTTTGGTAATTTGTTCATTGGGTTTCTGCCGGCGCTTCACTCAGGGCACGAGCCCAGCCCAACTGAACAGCTGAACGCTCGTCTGGTGTAAACAGCTGGTCCACAATAGGCACCACTTTCTCGAAGGCTGTCCACAGATCGGGGTCTAGGATGAAGCCTCGCGTAGGGTCTTGGTAACGGCCCAGGCGTGGGAAGAAGGGTTCACGGTATACGTAGATGGCATTGTCTATGTGGATGAGGTTTCCGTCGAGCTCACCGCTCAACATCCGTTTAAATTTGGTCCAGCCGTCACGGTGTAGCGTAACCGTATTCGATACGGTCTCAGCGCGCGACCAGCAAACATCTCCACGTTCTTCAACGATGGTGACTTTATCTTCATAGACGTGTAACCCCACCCGGGGTGTAAGGGGAAGGATGGCTCGTAGGACTGGTGACATGGTTGACCCAATGACGAACGGTGAATGACACACACTCTGGCTGTCTCTCGTATTTATGGTCAGGTACCTCGGTGACATGGTTGACCCAATGACGCACACTGTGACTGACCCTCGTATATATCGGTTGCACATAAGCGCATCTGTGGAGGCTCTGAAAAGCCGTTTTTTCTGTCGCTGTCATTGCCACAGCGTCAGGATCAATAGGGCAAAGACCATTACTAGGCCAACGAGCCGTCGCTGGTTCCGGCGTGAGCGCTCGTGGTCCATAGTCCGGGCATCAAGGATGGCTGTCATAGTCCAGTAGTGGTGGGTGATAGCACGCCTCTCCATCGAGTGCACTCTGTCGAGGATCGCTTCTGTGAACTCTTTCAGGATCTGGCGTCGCCCCTCGTTGTCGTCGCCATCTGCAAACATGGACCGAACCACTGCTCTGTAACCCGTGAGTGAATTAACCACGGTCGCATGCTGTAAAATCCGAGTCGCATAGCGATGACTGTCCGTTATGGCTCTGTAACCGTAGGAATGAGGTATGGGCTGCAGAGGAGCGTGTTTTATACACCATGTCACACATGCGCGCCTATACGTAGCTCTACGGATGTAGTCCGTGATACGTACTATTGTGATTGGTTAGTTCAAAAAGAGAGCAACAATCAAAGATTACAGGTCAATCTCTTTATTAGCCCCTCAATTACAGCACATCCACGCTGGAGGAACCACTATGGGTGTGTTTACCTGCGGATGTTAAAGGTGAAAATTTCATGTCAGCGGTTAAAGGTCATTGCCGGTCACGTGACAGTAAACATGGAAAAATCCGGATGTAAGATGAGGACCCGGATGTAAAACCACAGTACCCGGATGGAAGACACAGGAACGATGGGAAAAAACCCACTGGAAAACCCGGTTGTTGACAGCGCAAAAACACCTGCGCACTCGTCCAAATGAGAGCATGTGACCTTGCCTTCTAGCCGAGGTCAAAATACTCGCTTCTGATTGGCTGTCAAAGGTCACAATCGGAACTCTTCTGCGTTTACCAATGAAATCAGCCCACAGACCAAGCACATCTTTTGGTCTAGGTTAAGAGCGGGCAATGTAGTACAAAAAACGTTGACGAAGAGTTACAAGTTAGAAGAGCAACAGGCGAAGAGAAAAACTATAGAGGTTCGAGGTGCAGTTCTTTTGACCCGAAATTCACCAGCGCACTTCCGGTGATGCCGCGCAGGCGTGCGGCCGGATAACGCGCGCGCGCGCTGCGGCCGGGCCGGGCCGGGCCGGGCCGGGCCGAGAAGGGTTGATAGGAGTTTTCCCCTATTAAAAGTCCGTGTTCCGCTTTTTATATATTTTTTTCTGTGAAAACATGCACCCACCCTACCTCTCTCAGCAGGCCCCGATAAGCCCCGGGGGACCGATATTCGCCCTTTGGGATAGGGTTGGTAGGGGTTTTCCCCTATTTTAGGGGTAAAGTCCGTGTTCCGCTTTTTATAGTTTCGGGACAAATCCTAAATTTACATACACCCACTCCCCCACCCTACCTCTCTCAGCAGACCCCGATAAGTCCGGGGACCGATTTTAGCCCTTTGGGATAGGGTTGATAGGAGTATATTCTACGGTAAAGTCCGTGTTCCGCTTTTTATATCTGGAATTTTTTTTACATGCACCCACCCTGCCTCTAGAGGGCAGCACCATCGATGCCTAAGGGGAATCCCCTTTTTGTTTGTTTATTTTTTGCGGAGATATACTGGACAATAAACGCTCGACCCTCGGGTCGCACGGATGCTAGACTCGTCCTAATAACATCGTCCAACACCTATAGATTATGTTATATATAAATCTTCCTTCCCATGGTTTCATGGAAAAACCCTGACCTTGAACTAGTGTGATCACGTGACCTCCCCGTGATGGAAAAAATCAGAACCAAGTCACTACACGCATTCCATACAGTCAGACATACCCAGGTCATGCCCGATTCACGCAGACCGGAAGTGACGTCATACACCTGCGCACTCTCCGTGATGGAAAAACCCCAGAACCAAGTCAGCACATGTATACAGTCAGACGAGGTCAAAATACTCGCTTCTGATTGGCTGTCAAAAGGTCACGATATGCAAATTTTTGAGGTCAAAGGTCAATAAGCTATTTAATACTCTTTCTATACTCGCAGACCGGAAGTGATGTCATACACCTGCCCACTCTCAGTGATGGAAAAACCACAGAACCAAGTCAGTACATGTATACAGTCAGACGAGGTCAAAATACACGCTTCTGATTGGCTGTCAAAGGTCACAATTGGAAATCTTCTGTGTTCGGAGGTAGTTTTTCTCCCCAATATGCAAATTTTTGAGGTCAAAGGTCAATGAGAGTCAATATCCACAACAGATCAGTACATACATTCCTATCATTCAATATGAACTTGAACTATCACGTGACCTCCCCGTGATAGAAAAAATCCAGGACCAACTCAGTACATCCCATACAGTCATACCCAGATCACGCCCGATTCACGCAAACCGCATCACCGCGGAGGAATCCCCTAACATGTCTAAACATGATCCAAGGTCAGATGATGGACGAGATCTCTCGCCCCTGAAGATTGCCGAACATTCTCACGAAAACCCACGTATTTGGGACTACTTTCTGTCCGCGGAGGCAGACCGCATCTCCGCCAAACCGCATCACCGCGGAGGAATCACCTAACATGTCTAAACATGATCCAAGGTCAGATGATGGACGGGATGAAAGGATACAGGTCAGTACATGCTCAAGTGCACTCATTGACCTTTGACCAACCTTGCACCCCTCCCGACTAAGTGGTTTGGCCCGAAGTCAAAGGTCAATAAGGCCTTATCTCCTCGCTGTATACGATGAGAGAATACAGGTCAGTACATGCTCAAGTGCACTCATGCTCAAGTGCACTCATTGACCTTTGACCTACCTTGCACCCCTACCGACTAAAAATGGTTTGACCGAGGTCAAAGGTCAACTTGACTGGATATCCACAATGTATATTACTAGCGTGGGTATAATGTACTGGAGGAAGCTGAGAAAGTAGCCAACCAGGGGCCTAGGATGAGGCCGAATGTAACCAATCAATGCCCAGAAAACAAAATATAGGCGTTAAGGCGTTGCGTGGGATTTCCCTTCTCTCGCTTCAAGTATGGCTATGCATATAACCTTGAAGTGCCTGGGGCATAGTCAGCACTTTCGAATTCTTTGTCTACTACTCCCGAGTACGCCTTTTTATTTTTTTTTATTTTTTTTTCTTTGTCCATTTTATCGGCAAATGCAGGTATTCAAATGATTTGACAAATTATAGTTTCCAAACGACCAAAGTTCCTCTGTATTCGCTTGCCATGTGAATGGTACTGTGATGTTTACATGCAAGAAAACGCCTTTGTGTGTGACTGTAAACAGTCAATAGTTTTTCAATCCATAGGAAGTATACATATTTCTGGTGTCTTCAAATAAGCTTCGGTATTGATCGAGTTACGAATGTTTTGAAAGTGATGACGGGCTAATTTTCCGCCGCCCGATCGTATTGAAGATTTAAAAAACTTCCGAAAAACTACATAAATTACATCTTTTTATTACCAATTAATTTTTGTATTCTTCATAAAAAATAATCTGAAAAGAAATCAAATTCCCAATTTTACAACACAATGCTCCAGTCCTGGTTAGTTGAGCGTTGATTGCTTGCAGGAGCATATTTGTTCTGGAATTCCGTTCTGGAATTTCCGTACCAGCTGACATGTATTCCAGGTCTTACAGTAACTCACAACATCCTTGTGCAGTTAGGGCCAGTGGAAATGTTGCATAACTCGAGCATGAGTCTTTCTGATGACCAAATCACCTGCTATTGGGATGGCATGAGCTACCCGTAAGATCTCATTCCTATAACCCGGGGGTACCACAATCTGGTGTAAAATTCACCAACTTTCACTAGTTGGGCTTTTAGGATGTCTCTACTTCCTCGTTAATATACCAAACTTCAAATAGAAACATTCAGGGACTTCCTCTGCTTTATTTTCCGACAATGCGGTCTCCATGATATGCCTGATAACAGGACCAGCTTGCTGTTCCTTAACTAGTGATGACCGGTTGAAAATAGTGGCTTGTGGATTGCCACTGGTCTCTGGTAGCTAAACACAAGTATTATCCCCCACTTTCTCAGACTCGGCCTCTTCCTGTTTCACCCTGCGAGACCGTGACCTAGTAACTACACATACACTTTGTAGCAATAGGATCCAGATGTTTTCTAGTCACTTCAAACTGTCGGCAATTTTCTCATAAAGACATAAACTGTATCTCCAACTCGTCCTCATTGATTTTAGGAACCAGCTAGGTGAAATTTTTGGCTATGTCTATCCTCAGATCTACCAACTCCTCTCTTTGACCTAACTCCTAATTCAGTCGTGCATAATTCAAGTTCCCTTTGTCTAGCATTCTCTGTTCTCTCTTTCATTTTCTCGCTCTCTTTCTTTCTTCTTTCTTTTCTCTTTCTTTTTCTCTTTCCTCTCTTTCCTTGTCTCGATCCTGTTTTTCAACCTCAACTGTTGTAATTTGAGCCGTTCTTTTCTAAGCTTACTTTTCCCTTCTTTCCTCTGCCTTTAATTCTAACCTTCTATCCCCGAGAGCTCTTTCTGCCACTAATTCC
The DNA here is from genome assembly GCA_036873755.1 of Hanleya hanleyi. Classification (NCBI taxonomy): domain Eukaryota; kingdom Metazoa; phylum Mollusca; class Polyplacophora; order Lepidopleurida; family Hanleyidae; genus Hanleya; species Hanleya hanleyi. The sequence continues at coordinate 25,328 of JAVTVY010014432.1, forward strand.
TTCTCTCTCAGTGCTATCTTCGCTAAATCTACCTCCTTGTCTTCTTCAAATTCCTCGTCATCATTCAACTGCTCTCCTATTGCATGAACTATTCCATTCTTCCTCATACCGGCTGATACATGGTTGCTTGCTTATGGTTGTAACTCAGCCTCGCGTTTTTTAAATATTTATTTCAGTTAACTTGCCTGTGGGGTCAGAGGGCTTCTTGTCAGTACGCCGGCATCGTTTTCCACCACCCTTTCAATGTTGCGTTTACGCAACTCCTCTAAATCACTCATGGATAGGTTTTCCTGCTCTGCAAATGCTTGAGGATAAAAAAATTACAAAATGACTATTTGTATCATAAAATTTAAATGTGCTATTTTGTTTGACCAAACTCAAACCAAATGTGGTTCAGATCCGGGACGTGCCCCCAATTTGTTATGCGCCCACGAATATACGAAACTGCTCTTAAAGAGAGCCAGAAGAAGTTACAAAATGTGGTACAATGTCACAAACTTTCCTTTTACCACAATACCATAACAGCGTGTGACAGGCAGCTTAAATGATCTTAAATGTTTGTGCAGAGTCCATTAAATCCCTTAAGTCCTTTATCCTGTGTCCAGTCCAGTTGTCCACTTCTTGTGAAATCCACACGTTTCATTCTACATAATCTGGCAGTCCAACCCAGAGGTCAAAGTTCAATTTCTCTATCTGGAACAGAGGAACAACATTGTGGGAATCTTGAAACAGCCTCGATTTCACAGTGAAATTACACAAGTCTCCAACAAGGGATTTTAACCAGCACTTCTGTACTCCAATAACCACACCCTGCATACCAAACGGCTGCTCCAACTTCCGCCGGAGGGTCAACTTCCGCCGGAGGGAAGGGCGCGGAAAATGGTAGGACAACTTGTTGATTTTTACGTTGATATGTCAGAACCATACCCTATCAACAATATCACATTGTCTCAGTCGTTAGATGGTACGTTTATTTAACTAGCTGACGTGTTTTTGAGAACGGGATAATTCTAAATAGACAATTACATCCATTAGAAGCCGAATCTAGAAACCTTTCTTAGAAAAACTACATCAAATATGCATTTTATCTAATTAATCAAGAATATACCTGCGATCGTTATGTAAAACGAGGTTGCCTTTTAATGGCAAGATGATATTTATATCTGAAAAAGAAGAATTTCGATGATTTTAAGACGAATGAATATGACCTGTGTGGAAGTGCTGATACAACATACGGCGGAGTGAGATCTGACTACCGCCGGAGTCAATAATAATATGATACAGTTACCGCCGGAGTATCTAACAGGCACGGCGGAGCGGGAGAGGGGCTACGGGGGCTGAAGCCCCCCAATAATTTGAGCAGAAAAAAAATAAATAAACACTACACTAAAGTTTTGATAGTTTTCCAGAGAGAATGACAAATGTGATGCGGTAAAAGGCCTACTATTATCAGAATGCAGCAGAACGCAGCGTTTTGCATTTGTAAATTCGACAATTTTCTAGGTTGTCCGTCTGTATAAGTCTTATGAAGTTCTCAAAAATAAAACATGAAGGCTGAACCGAAAATGTTGAATATCATAGAGTTTTAAGAAACGGACAGGCCATGCAATCAAAAACATAACAGTCGGAATTTGTTCCGGATTGAACAACCTTTTACCTTAATTCAAAACGAGTCCAATATAGGCTGTACTGTCTAGAGAGCACAATTTTAAATCTAGATTTAAGAATATCCCCGACCTACTAGAGAGAAGAAAGTTAGTTCCGTTAGTTCACTCTACAAAAGTCCAAATATTCCGTCAAAATGCAACAGGACACTATTTACTAAATATAAATATAAAAATCTCAGTAGGGACCATACAAAAGTGATTAATTCCATTTCAAACACCATTGTACTTTTTGCTGTACATGAGTCTAAAAAATACAGTTCTCGAAAGTGGGAAATAGCTGTCAAAATGCCAGAACGCGCCATTTCGTGTTTAGATTTTCAAAAACAATTCCAGGAACCTTCACGGAAAAGCACAAAAACTAACAAAATACGAGCGATAGCCGAGAGATGATTTACGATTTTACCCATCGGCAATTGGCCAGAATTGGCAATCTCCGGCCGTCTAGAACCCCAGAGCTTCCGGGGCCCAGCCGGCCCCCAGTCTAACTAAAATCAGACCCAATCTAATCACTGTCGTTGGTAGGCTCTAACTAAATCCTATAGGGGTTGGTCTCCAGTGACCTCAAGTAATTGTAGGCCTGCCTTCACTGGTTTACCGAAGCTATGTGCTATTTTTAGTGAGAGGTCATTGGAAACAACTCGATATGAGCTTTGCTCAGATCCTTCCAACGACAGTGATTAGATTAGATTTTAATTAGACTGGGGGCCGGCTAGGCCTCGGAAGCTCTGGGGTTCTAGACGACCCGAGACGCATTTTGGCCAATTTCCGATGGATAAAATCGCAAATCATCTCTCAGTTATCGCTCGTATTTTGTTAGTTTTTGTGTTGACCTCAGGCCGCTGCCCAGCATATTAACTTTCGTCCAATCAGACACAACCGTAGGTGTTCAGCCGACCGTGACTCCGCCAAACAGCTGAATTTCGCTCTCTTTCAAAAGCGTTTTGACGTAATTTCTCATATTTTTCCACAAATATAATTACATAGACTTTTCAGGTAAACCTTTATCTTTCTGGTGAGGGGTAAATAAATGTTTCATTGGTAATGCAAGAGGGTGAAATCAATCGTCTTTTGTAGACCTATGTTGTCGGTCAAGGCGTTCTCCCATTCGTTTAACATGGAGAAGGGATTCACTCTACTACTTCGTTTAAATCGAATTTTGACGTAATTTCCCAAAATCATCAATTACATTAATTTGTACCATAGGGAAGGTGATATATTTTAGAAACTTTGTACGGGTAAATACGTTTGGGGGAACCTATATGTATTCAGATATAGCAGTTTATAATCGGACCTCCCATCTCGAACCATGTTAAATTTGGACCGGCTGGAGAGCCGTGAGCCAGGATGTCAGTGCGTGTGCACACCACGCCCGCGTCTGAGTTTCTTGCACATGCCGTGGTGAGTACTAGCTACGATATTTACCATTTCAGATTTATTTTCTTTCATTATGTTATTATTGTCTCGTCACATTGTTCGCTTCACTGCTTTGATCTTCATCATAGTGTAACGCTAACCTAGTGAGTTGCCACCTATCTTTATTACCTAATTTTTACATAAATCGTGTAGTTTAAACAACTCAATAAACTCAGAAATTGTTATCTATTACGGTACTTCTTGTTCAGAAAGTGTTTTAGGGTTATCCGATACCTAGACTGTATCTAACGAATACACATTCGCAACATTCTCACGGCGTCAGATTGTATACCTCATACTGTCAGAAATATCGTTGTTTCACCGACAGTTTAGGGGATTACAAACTCTGACACAGGGAAGAATGATTCGCCATAGAGACTGGAAAATTACAATGCTGACGAGAACACCTAGGCCAATACACGAGTTGGCACGATGGGGCGTAAATGTCGAGGATAAAATTAGTGATGATCATGGCTATGTCTGCATGGTTAACATATAGTAAAATGGCCTGATCGTGTACATAGACAAACGCAATTTGAGATTAGATCCTCCGGCGGTAATCATATCTTCGAGACATGCTCCTCCTCCTATTTGAAACTACAAGCTATCATATATCTATAACTTATTCGGCGGATGATACACAAATAGATGATTTTTTAAGCATCTAATCACTGTTATGTTGCAATATAGCTCTTAATGTCAGATAAAATGAATTGTAATTAAAAAATAATATAAGGACGAGTTGAAAATTTCACACGAATTGCTAACACGTCCTCTTTTTCGAGTAGTAAATACGAGCATAAACTCGTAAATACGAGAAAACTACCAAAAAAAATGAAAAATCTGATCTTACTTAGCTTCTCAAATTTCTAATTTCCCTCCGGCGGAAGTTCACCCTCCGGCGGAAGTTGGAGCAGCCGTTTGGTATGCAGGGTGTGATAACACTTGTCCACAGTTCAAAAGTTCCTTCACCAGTTTCACGCTCTCGATCAGCGAGATGACTGATGAAGTGCCTGGAATATTCCAGGACCTCGTTGATCACACTAGCACTTGCTGGAATATTCTCCAAAGTTCTATCTCAAAAATAGAGCAAATAACAGTTGAATAAAGGAATGAACTACAATTAAGAAAACAAAGGAGAGCCAAATTACAGCATCAAAATAACACCCACTTGATTTGCGATATTCTCAGTTAAAGCGGCCTTCGTGTACATAGACAAACGCAATTAGAGATTAGATCCTCCGGCGGTAATCATATCTTCGAGACATGCTCCTCCGGCGGTATTTGTATCATATACGAACATGCATGAGCTAGAAAAACTAACATTGACCGAAGTAGATTGAACTATTTGAAACTACAAGCTATCAGCCTGCTGTTAAGGAACTATTCTTCATATATCTATAACTTATTCGGCGGATGATACACAAATAGATGATTTTTTAAGCATCTAATCACTGTTATGTTGCAATATAGCAGCCGTTGGAGCAAGTTGAAGCTGTTCAAGTAATTAGCCAATCAAAGCTGATCTTACCATTGTGACAGTCTATAATGCAACACTGACTGCCAACGACGAAAGTTATCATAGCGACAAAAGATGTCTACTTAAATTTCACCTTCATTCGAAAGCAGCTTCTTATTCCGGAGTCTTCATAAATCGTAATGTTTTCCTTCAACAGGCAGAGGCATTCTCAGTTAGCGGCTTTTTAAAATCTTTACTTCCAGTTGCGGTATTCTTATTCAGTGGTGTTCTAAAATCATTACATGCACCTTGTTATACAACACGTACAGTAATATTGCAAGGCACTGTTAGTTGTGACGCTGCCCTCCAATGCAACGCCACAAACCCGACACGTCAGGGAGCGAAGAGCTACATCGTACCAATGGCGTTGTGACGTTGCGCCTCAGCCTTTGTTTTCCACTCAAAGGCGTTGTGGGCATGCGCCACTCACAGAGACATCTACAAGTTAAAAATCGTACACATTTTCTATATCATACATTCCACCTATGTTCTGCCATAAAATTCACACTATGTATTGTTGTTTTGCTCTAACGCCGACTAGAGGCCTGAGACTAGAGGCCTGAGCTCAATACTGATCAAAGCTGAAGGAACGTCATTTTCCACCCAGTGGCTCAGCGCGAATACGTTAAATGCGTTCTGCATATATTAAGCAAGTGGTCTATTCCTTATGAATGAATGAATGAATGAACGAATGAATCTTTATTGCCATTAGAAGTCGCCCTCTATGGAGCGAGTATAGGGACACAAAGTACAAATAACTCTGGGCGGAAGATGCCCATAGTTACATAGCATCACATAACATGTCAACATTTAGAAACAAATAAAAAACATGGAATAATATTAAACCATTATTACTAGTATAACAATGTGTAAATCTAGTTCATTAATATAATGATCTAGATTAGACTAGAGAGGCAATATATAACTGGATCTGGGAATTTAGGATGAAAGTACAGATGCCGTTTATGGAAGCTTTCTTTTACAAACTTCGCTAACATTCGACAATGCCTAGGATTGTCATTATTTAATAACTAAAACATTTTGGAAGCATCGTCTAATGAGTTGAAACATTTACATTGCGCTGAAACATAATGCAAATAATAATAATAAGTCCTTTTCCCGGCCAGCGTCATAACGTCATGACGTCAGAATAGAAAATGTTTCGCAAGAGTGCATAAAGAATACGTCATCTTTCAAACGCGGTTGTAACATTTATGACGTCGGGACATCGTCATGATCTCCACAGAGAGGCCATCGTTATGTTCTGTGCTACCAACCTCGCCACCAGGGGTCGCTTTACGCTGGAAAATGGCCGGATGGCTCTGGCACAGGCAGCAGTCCTTGGTGGGTTAGGGAAAGAGCGAAAGGTTGGGGGTGGGGGGGGGGGGGGGGGTCTCTATAGATAAGACCAGGTCGGAAACCAATTTTTTTCGCAGAAACCTTTTAGGCCCAATCGTTCATAATTTTGAGATTTGCGCTGAAATTTTTGGCACAATCATGCTTTACTTGCCTGTAAATGAAATGGTGTGTACATTCATGTCTGAGTTCTCATAGTTTTTTAATAAATCCACATAGAACGCCAAATAGAACGTCGTCGTTTTCATCGACTACAAATATGGCCGCCGTCAGCTTAACTGATACCCTCGAATCGAGTGATATGGTGCGCTCTTCGTCGAAATGCAATGAAGTTATACACATTGCTTAAAGTTGAACACTTGGTTCGAGACTATTTCTCTCGCGCGCGTACTTGGATACCTCTGTGTAGTCGATGAAAACGACACGGTGGAAGAGTGGACAAATTCCTGTTTTAAATGGAATTAGGGAAAAAAGGATTGGATTATCACTACTGAAGTAGGTTTCAATAGCTTAAGTAACTGTTAATAAAGGTAACTGAAAACATTTGGTACGATTTTTTCCCCCAAAACGAAGTTTTAGTTTTCGACAGCATCAAAATTAGTTTCCGGCCTGTCTTTATACTTAGACCCAATATGGCCTCCAGTGCCATCCCATATATACATCTCGCAATATTTGTCCTCCAATATACAAGGACTGCTACCTGTGGGCTCTGGTTTCGAGATTGCTGTGCTACCCAATGATCGATCGTACGGCTGAGCCCCATCCCAGAGCCTAGTAGGAATGACAGGACGGAAGGCTCTGGTTTCGAGATTCCTATCTTATTATGATTCTTGGGTATGCTCACATCGGCTCCCTCCGTCAGAATGACGCTATAGTACTAGTACTCTTGATGAAATAGATAGGGCAAAATTGGTATGGCTTGGATCTTTCTGCCGAGGTCAGCTGTTTCCACAGTAAACGAATATGGCGACCGTCTAACTAGGCGAATTGATATCAGCCGCGACTCACCGATATATATGTTTCCGCAACATATAGTCTTAGGGTAATTTGTAAAAAAGCTGCCTTCAAACTGTGTGACTCTGGCGTTTTGAAATACATTGAATAACTGTTAAGTATATTTCAAGATAAATATACGTTTTGCGACCAGTGAAACAGTTAGATAGAACAGTTCTTGGTTTCTGCAAGAATCCTGCAAAAAATGGCGAGATCCTTACAGGGGTAAATGGAGTGTAGTGCAAAGCACCCTGGCAGAGGATGATAGGCAAATTGTAATGCTAATAAAATGGAGTTCGCCAGGTCGAACTGACACCAGGTGGCTACGTGTACCAAGAGGTAATTGGCGTATGCACATGTCGTTTTTCTGGACGTCACAAAGACAACGTCATAACGTACGACGTTATAATTGTTCGTTTTATGACTCCACGTCTTCTTTACCTGTTGGAGCATTAACGCCGCCTAGACCGGCAACCAAGTTTGAGAGCGGGAACCAGTCTATAACGCCGCCAATCTCGAAACCAAGATTCAAGATTTTATTGTATGAACACCAGATATGGCAGAGTACAAGAGTAAATAAAAACAGTAGAACAGTGAAATACTGAAATGCAAAACAGAAGCATATGTTATCTATATACATGTGAACGTAAATATAGCTTTGGTAGAGAACAGTCACTAGCTATCATTTCTGTACCGGTCCTGTCCATTTTCGCGTAAAGCGACCCCTGGTGGCGAGGTTGTAACGCCGCCTAGTCGACTGGCGATCCCCATTGAATAGAACAATCTCGAAACCAGAGCCATCCGGTCCTGTCCTCCCTACTATGGAGCGGCCTAAACTGGCCGCCGTCGTCTAATAACGTTGGGCCGATTGACAAGCTTAGCGATAGCGGGTCATGCGCAGTGGAAGGGTACTAGTCTATGGAGCGGCCATTGTTCAGCGTAAAGCGACCCCTGGTGGCGAGGTTGTGAATAGAACTGAGCATTAACACTGGCGTGTGACGCATGACGTCATCGTTCTGACAACCCAAACGACGTCATAAGTGAAAGACGTTGCTTAGAAGTTTTGAATCCCGAAAAATGGCCAGCAAGAACGTCATTTACAATGTTGTAGCCATCATTGTTTTGTTGTGTATCGTGGGTGCTGTTTTATTCGCCTGGACAGGCTCGAGAGATCATCTAGATGACGCTTCTTTCTTCGCTGTTCCGGCCTTATTTGTGGTATTCGCATTACTGGAAGTGGTATATTTACTGTCTTATCTTTACTCTCAAAGACATTCTTCGGACTCAATACCCGGTACTCCCGCGCCAGAACAGCTTACAACAAATGCTCAGTTAGTCACGGAACACAGTAGAAATCTGGAAAAACAGTCCGTCTAGTGGAATAACACCATAGCCTGTTTAGTGAAAGAACACGGAAGTCTGTCTAGTGGAAGAACCCCACAGTCTGCCCAGTGGAAGATCGCTGTGTTCACAGTATTGTTAGGTGAGTGCATTATATGGTTTTCTTCATTTCTGTCGGTCAGCGGTTACGGTCCATCGTCAGCACTTAAACCTTGTGAAGTGTCTTGTGCACTGTTTGTATATGTTTGAACTTTGTCATGTTTGTTATACCTCAGTAGAAACATTTCACGCAGCATTCGCACGTGTCCGGTTAAGAAAACTTTTTTTTGACGAATTTCAAGTTCGTTTTAAGCTCTTTTGGCACAAACAACGAAAACAAAAACAAGAATAGAGGCATTGATTATAAAAGATTATATTCCTATATGCCTCATTCCTATATACCGAACAGTTATATACATGTATGTGAATAAGGCCAGGGAAGATCAATCTTTTCTGGAGGTCAAGTCCTCATTACTATCTGCTGGACATTTAATCATATTGGCGGACATCCATTCCTGGGTGGAGGGACTAACAGTCACTGGCCAGAAAATGTGCCGGACCCAATAATGTGCCACCTCTGGGTTTTATGCGATGTTACCGCACATTTTTGAATTATTTCGATCAATGTTTTCGCAGATGCTAGAGCCATAAACTAGATCATCTCACAATTTGTATCGTGATGGTTTGCTAACATTTGTTTGTTTGAAACACAACTGTTGCAAGGGGTGTCATTCAAATACACGTCTGAAATTATATTGATTTTTTAGGTGGTAACATTAGTCTCCCTTGAATAATTTTAGTCTCGTATTTTTTTATTTATTTTTCAAGAATTCTGAAATATTACATCTGACGATATTTCTTAGAAGCAGAGGACACACAATAAGTGATAAATAAGGCGAGCTCATCTGCAGCATAGAAAAGGCCCGAAATTATGCCAGTGCATGTGGCCATACGAGTGCACAGAATGACGTTCACAATGGGAGGATATTTACGACAATATGCCAACAGGTACCATGATCCCGTAGCTGTTGTGCAGTTTTATTATCACTGACTCAAACTCAGAATTTATCCTTTCGGTATTTAATGGCTGAAATTCCATAATTTGTGTCAAATATTGATATTGTTGGTATATTCCATAAAAAATAATAAGATATTTATCACTGGCACCTTTTCGGGCACTGTGGCACATTTTCGGTCTTTACCCCCACTTTGTTCAGATAGCTTTTCAGTGTAGTAGACTTACTTGCCGACAATACACCTATTGTGAAATGTAACCAACTGGTAAGGGATTGTATCCCTACGAAGTAGGCTACAGATTGCAAATTGTCCGGTAATGAGTGAGTGAGTCAGTCAGTCAGTCCATCCGAATCCTTTCGTCGGCAAAATAAGGAGAACTGTTGACATTAGAACCTTGATTTTTGGCATGAAGGTGCATTAGGGGACGGTTACCAACAAGTTCTGAGCTGACCCACTTTTGATGAAAATTTCTGGTGATTTTTGATGAAAATCACTGGTGAATCTGACTTGGACAGTGCCCATTTTAATATAGGCAGGATTTCAATTGGGGGTGGGGACTTCCAAGAGTTCAGTTCGCGTCGGAATCCTAATGCCTACCCAACTTCGTAGGTCCTGTGACGTTAGTCACACTGCTCATGTCCAGTATGGGAAAAATTATTTGTGTTGCCATGCTTCTAGCATAATGCGGATTGCCGAAAGTGGCACATTTTCGGGCCAGTGACTGTATCATTCCTGAAAGGGGGGGGGGGGAGGGATCATTATTTCTGTATGCCGATAAACGATTCTATATATGTGTGGCGGGCCTTCATCCATATGCCTGGCAATCATTATGGGTGGGGGACGGGTGGGGGACTATGATTTCTGAGGGAGACCATTATTCCTGAATGCAGTCAACCATTCCTAGGAGCGAACAATCATTCCTGGGTATCGAACCATCATTCATATATACTGGACAATTTCTTTTAGCGACTACATCATGTGTGACATATATTTGCATGAGATAATTACTGGTCCCCAGTTGTGACAATAAGCGACATAAAATTGTCGCAATTAAATTGTGACATTAACAGGCCACATGACGACTTCTAATGATGCTACAAAGGCTGTTACAGAAAGCGTAAATACAGAGAGTACGGAACCTCTGGAATTATATCGAGATAGTTCAGGGACGGCGGAACAGGGAAGGGGGTGGACCGGGGCCATGGCCCCTCCAATATTTTCAGCAAAAAAAATAAAAAAATATTTCAGATAAATAAATAAGAAGTAAAAACCAGGCAGAGGAAGATGAAAAAAGCGATAGAGTAAAGCGATAAAACTATATCTGTCTTGAATGATATTTTACTTTCCCATAAACATGACGGGCATCCATTCTCAGTCACATTCCAGGCACGGCGGAACAGGGGGGGGGGGCATGCCCCCCCTCCCCCCCCAATATTTTCAGCAAAAAAAAAAGACAAAGAAAAGAAAAGAAACAAGAAAAAAAGGCAGAAACAGATAAAAAAAAATACGATAAAGCGAAAAACTATCTGTATTGAATGCCGATTTTACTTTTCAATAAACATGATTCCATAATCCCAATTAAGTCATGGTTCGTCTGTCAAACCCGAGCCATGACGGATAGCTTGTACACTACAACGAATATCATCCACAGTAGTATATAAAAGCTATATTCACCCCCCTTTCACCCGGATGTAACTATGACGTCACAACTTCCGATGGTGGCGCCATCTGTACACTTTGGACGCAAGGGAGACAACTCGATCTGCCAACTTAGTTTGGCCGCCATCTTGAATTTTTGAGGCGGTGTGGGCGGCCATCTTGAATTGTGTGGTGATGCGGTCCTGGCGGTGATGCGGTCGCGGGAAAAAGCCTCCGCGGAGAAAAAGTAGTCCCCAGGCTGGAAATACGCTGCATGGTCCGATGGGGTCGAGTGAGGTATCAAAGTGAAGCTTATGTGAGGGGGCATCTAATGGGCTGGGTGTGGGGTTGACATATCGGCATTCTGCGCATGCGCGGTGGCCCAAGGTAGTCCCATGGGTTGAGGAGACAACTCGAATGTTTGGCCGCCATCTTGAATTTTTGCCTCGTCTCATGTCACGGTAAATTGAGCAACATTACCCTCAAAAAACCCTCACATTACCCTCAAAAAACCCTCTAAGACATATAATAATAATAAAGATACCATATAGGTGTTGTACGATCTTATTATGACGAGTCTAGCATCAGTGCCACCCCAGGGTTGAGCGTTTATTGTCCGATATGTCTCCGCAAAAAATAAACAAACAAAATGGCGGCGCTTGCTATGGGGATTCCCTTTTGACATCACGACATCGATCGCGCTGCCCTCTGGAGGCAAGGAAGACAACTTCTGACTGGGCGAACCCTCTGTAGGACAAATGCCGGGTCATCTCCCCTGATTCGAACATTTGCGTCTTTACGGGGAATGCCTGTATGATGTATAGGGGTGGTCATTTTAGTCTTGTGGATTTTACTATGGGTTGTGGTTCGTGAAGGGGCATCTGATGGGCTGGGTGTGGGGTTGAAATATCGGCATTCTGCGCATGCGCGGTGGCCCAAGGGTATGAAAATAGACGTTTTGAGAGCTAGGGGAGTCCCTAATGGGCCGATGGAGTTGTATGAGGTATCCATGTGAAGCCTAGGTGAAGGGGCATCCAGTCATGGGTGGGTGCATGTAAAATTTTTCCTGAAAACCCCCCCCGGAACTCGGACTTTATCGAAAAATCCGGGAAAATACCTATATGGGGTATGGGGGGTATATAGGTCGCCGGGCTTAACGGGGCTTGCCTATCAATAGAGTTATCTCCCCCTAGTTCCAGGGTGGGTGTATGTAAAAATTTTCCTGAAAAAATACGGAACACGGACTTTATTCTAAATTACGGGAAAATGCCTATATGGGGTATGGGGGGTATAGGACCATCCTGGGAAACCTACTTCTCGACATTTGCGGTATAGGTTGTGGGGTCTCGTTTTCTTAGTCCCGTCAAGACAAACATGATAGGAAGTGTCGCGGGGCGAATCGGTGAAATTTTTGAAAAAGTACGATATAGTCATGTTTGTCCCCCTGGGAAACCCACTTCTCGACATTTGCGGTAGGGTTGTGGGATCTCGTTTTCTTAGTCTCGTCAAGACAAACATGATAGGAAGTGTCCCGGAGCGAATCGGTGAAATTTTTGAAAAAGTACGATATAGCCCCATATAGTCCCATACTGGGGTATAGGACCAATGTTTATCCCCCTGGGAAACCTACTTCTAGACATTTGCGGTAGGGTTGTTTGGATTTGTTTTTCACGTCTCGTCATTTAGAACACGATAGGAAGTGTCCCGGAGCGAAACGGTGAAATTTTTGAAAAAAGTCACCGAGGCCTGGGTAGGCCCATAGGCCTATACTGCATGGCTATGGGTGTATAGGGCCATACGGGGCGGACGTGTTGGAGTCTAGGTGGGCCACTAATGGTCCGATGGGGTCGCGTGAGGTCTTATTTTGAAGCTCTTATGCAGGAGCACTTGACTACACTAATGGTTCGTCCGTGTTCAATAGTCTGCGCATGCGCAGACTGGCCGTAGTATAGAAAGCAGGCATTTTTGGGGATGTGTGTGTGGGTGTATTTGGATTAGAGATGGGCTATTCACAGTTCGAATGGGTCGTGTGAGGTATCCATGTGAAGCCTAGGTGAGGGAGCCTCTGATGGCGTGGAGGTAGGGTAGACATAGGGTCATTCTGCGCATGCGCGGTAGCCCAAGGGTATGGACATAGACGTTTTAGGGGTCTAGGCGAGACCTATTGACCTTTGACCTCAGAAATTTGCATATGACGTCACTTCCGGTTGGGGTGAATGAGGCGTGACCTTTGGACATGTCCAGACTTGTCTGTGTTTGTCATGTACTGGGGTTGCGCAAGTGTGTGTGTGTGACGTCACTTCCGGTTGGGATGAATGCTCAAACACACTACCTCCAACTTTCCCGTCCCGGCGGGCCCCCGCTCCCCAGTGCGCGCGCGCGGGTTCTCCGGCCGCAGCGCGCGCGCGCGCGTCATCACCGGCAGTGCGCGCGCGGGACAAAAGGTCAAAGGTCGCACCCAGGTCAAAAGGTCCAATGTCCAATGAGACAATGTTGCGGCATCGATATAGTCAGAGCTTGAGCACAAAAAGGGGATTCTAGATGAACCTGGGAAAAATGGGCAGGTCCATTTGGACCAATCAGCGGTCGAGAAAAAGAGCCAATGAGCGATCGAGAAAAGAACCAATGGACGGGTACTAGGTACACGTCTGTGCCTACATCCGGGTACTAGGATGCTTTCGCCCACGTCCGCGCCTACATCCGGGTTCTTGTACACCCGGGTAATGTTTTCTGGACATGGATGGGTTACCTTTGGCTCCATTCTAGGCCACTGATTGGCAAATACAAAGGTTTGCGCCCGGTCTTGAAGATGTCTTTGAACGCCGCTATGAGATTCGCCCCCGTTTTCGTCCGGATGGGTACCACCCACGCATACTTGGATAGGATATCGATGCACGTCAAGATATACCGATTCCCATCGTTGTGTTTGGCAAAGGCGCTCATATCGACCAAATCCGCTTGCCACTGGGCATCTATTCCTCCCACGATGACCCGGTTCCGTAGAAAATGGCGACGGACAGATCGATGTAAGGTATAGGTGTCTTGTTTTCTTAACCAATCTCGGACTTGGGCACGTTGTATCCCCTGGGGTTTGGCCGCTCGATAGAGAGCCGACAATGCACTATAGGCCGCCGGACTGTCGGGACTGTAGTATAAGTTATCCAACACCTTCTCCCAGCGCTTCATGGTGACAAATGATGATGGACCCTGGCTCTATCGTTCATTTATAACGGGTATATCTTGGGCCGGAGTTTCTTTCTGATTTTCTTCGTTGGCTTCCACAGTGTCCATGGTAAATGACCAGTCCAACTCGTCTGATGACCACTTGATAAGCACTTGATCCACATCTACCACGGCATCTTCCAATGCAGACCATAGATCAGGGTGAAGGGTAAAATGCACTGTACCCCCATCTAGCCGAGCCAATTGAGCAAAGAAAGGGCCGCGTCGGATGTACACATCGTGACACAAGTGGATGAGGTCGCCGTCCAGTTCACCAGACAACACCCGTTTGAATTTGGTCCAGCCCTCCCGGGACAGACGAATGTGAGCCGGGCACGGTTGTGTAGGGTCCGTGTCTCCCACCACCTCCTCCATGATATCGACCTTATCCGCATACACGTGCAGGAAAACCTCGGGGGTCAAGCTGAGATACGCCAGTATATATGCTCCGTCATGGTCAGTACGTGAATGGTACCAGATTTCACTGTCTCTCGTATTTATAGGGAGAACCCCGTGAGATCAAAGGATCAGGTGGTCATGTCACTGGGCTGACTGAGTCTAGCCGGGTAATCAATGGCATCGTCGTCGGTTCATGGCTAGACAGTTGTTCATTGGGTTCTGCCGCTGCTTCTCTCAGGGCACGAGCCCACTCCAACTCGTCTGATGACCGCTCGTCCGGTGTAAACAGCTGGTCCACGATAGGCACCACTTTCTCGAAGGCTATCCACAGATCGGGGTCTAGGGTGAAGCTTCGCGTAGGGTCTTGGTAGCGGCCCAGGCGTGGGAAGAAGGGTCCACGGTATACGTAGATGGCATTGTCTATGTGGATGAGGTGTCCATCGAGCTCGCCGCTCAACACCCGTTTAAATTTGGTCCAGCCGTCACGGTGTAGCGTAACCGTATTCGATACGGTCTCAGCGGGCGACCAGCAAACATCTCCACGGTCTTCCACGAGGGTGACTTTATCTTCATAGACGTGTAACCCCACCCGGGGTGTAAGGGGAAGGATGGCTCGTAGGACGGGTGACATGCTTGCTCCAATGTCGAACGGTGAATGACACACACTCTGTCTGACCCTCGTATTTATAGTCAGGTCCCACTGTCAATACCACAGCGCCAGGGTCAATAGGGCACAGACTATTGTGAGGCCAACCAGCCGTCGCTGGTTCCGGCGTGAGCGCTCGTGGTCCATAGCCCGAGCATCAAGGATGGCTGTCATAGTCCAGTAGTGGTGAGTGATGGCACACCTCTCCATCGAGTGCACTCTGTCGAGGACCGCTTCTGTGAACTCGTTGAGGATCTGGCGTCGCCCCTCGTTGTCGTCGCCATCTGCAAACATGGACCGGACCACTGCTCGGTAACCCGTGAGTGAATTAACCACGGTGGCATGCTGTAAAATGCGAGTAGCATAGGGCTGGATCTCCGCCATGGCTCTGCAACCGTAGAAATGAAGGTGTGGGATGCAGAGGACGTGGTTTATAGACCAGGTCACACATGCGCGCCTAGATGTAGCTCTACGGGTGTAGTCCGTGATACGTACTATTCTGATGGGTTATGTGGCTCCTATAGAGATAGTACCTTATCGACAATGGGGACTACTTGTTCCAAAGCCGTCCATAGATCGGGGTCCAGGGTAAAACCACCTCGCTTCAGACAGAGGAGTCGAGCAAAATAGGGACCGCAGAAAATGTAGACGTCGTCACACAGGTGAATGCTATCACCGTGCAGGTCACCCAACAACACCCGTTTCAAGGTAGTCCATCCTTCCGGTGACAAAGAGACGTGCGCTTTGGGTTCAGACGTACACCAACACGTAAGTCCGCTATCGATGAGGTCCACTCGTTTGGGGTACAACAATAGGGTGCAGCCAGGTGTAAGCCTCCGGGTAGCCACAGTCCCTTCTTTCACCTCGGGGTGTAGTAAGTCATCCACCGCGGGGAGTACATCTTTCAGTGCCATCCATAAGGGTGGACAGAGTGTGATATAGGGACCTCCACTCTGTTCCAACCGGGGAAAAAGGGAATCCTCTCCAGCAGTGCGTGTGTGCACGCCGTCTTCCACGTGCATGAAATCGACTTCGGGTTCTTTTCCCTGTAACAATCGTGTCAATAGAGTCCAGCCTGATAGCGATAACAAAATCTTCACCTTCTGCGGTGCGTCTTGGACCAGCTCCAGGTGATCGTCATTGACGATGAGGTAGACGTCGGACGTCAGCTGGAATAACGCAAGCTCTGTTCCGCTCGCTGCCATGGTGGGGAATGAAAAGCGAACGGTGAGAGAGGTGGCTTTATAGTGTACCTGTTGGGTAGGGTTTTATACACCGTGCGTGGCACTTGTTATACTCGCTTGCGCCATAAGGTTAGAAATGCGCTTTTTTCTACTACGCCCTGTGACGGCCCTTCGTGAATGGGCGTAACCTGTGAACATCATAGGAATGCATGTACTAACCTGTCTGTGGGGTTTTTCCACAATGTCGTTCACCTTCGTGTCTATTCGGGTACGTCCATACAGGGTGCAGTTTTCGACACTAGGTGACCACATCCCGATGAAATGGTCAATTTTCGACACCGGATGTGCCGCCATCTTGAACATACGCGCCGCCATCTTGGATATGTCCCATAATGCACCGGGTCAAATTACTCGCTTCTGATTGGCTGAGAGCTCTGTGACGGATTTGAAATACTCGCTGCTGATTGGACGAGAGCTCCGCATTGCGTCTGCGCATGATATTCCTACCGCACATCCAACCCATCAGATGCCCCTTCACCTAGGCTTCACATGGATACCTCACTCGACCCCATTGGTCCACTAGGGGCTCCCCTAGCTCCAAAACGTCTATTTCCATACCCTTGGGCCACCGCGCATGCGCAGAATGCCGATATTTCAACCCCACACCCAGCCCATCAGATGCCCCTCCACGAATCACAACCCATAGTAAAATCCACAAGACCAAAATGACCATCCCTATACATCATACAGGCATTCCCCGTAAAGACGCAAATGTTCGAATCAGGGGAGATGACCCGGCATTTGTCCTACAGAGGGTTCGCCCAGTCAGAAGTTGTCTTCCTTGCCTCCAGAGGGCAGCGCGATCGATGTCGTGATGTCAAAAGGGAATCCCCATAGCAAGCGCCGCCATTTTGTTTGTTTATTTTTTGCGGAGACATATCGGACAATAAACGCTCAACCCTGGGGTGGCACTGATGCTAGACTCGTCATAATAAGATCGTACAACACCTATATGGTATCTTTATTATTATTATATGTCTTAGAGGGTTTTTTGAGGGTAATGTGAGGGTTTTTTGAGGGTAATGTTGCTCAATTTACCGTGACATGAGACGAGGCAAAAATTCAAGATGGCGGCCAAACATTCGAGTTGTCTCCTCAACCCATGGGACTACCTTGGGCCACCGCGCATGCGCAGAATGCCGATATGTCAACCCCACACCCAGCCCATTAGATGCCCCCTCACATAAGCTTCACTTTGATACCTCACTCGACCCCATCGGACCATGCAGCGTATTTCCAGCCTGGGGACTACTTTTTCTCCGCGGAGGCTTTTTCCCGCGACCGCATCACCGCCAGGACCGCATCACCGCGGAGGAATACATCCCCTTTTCCACACAATTCAAGATGGCCGCCCACACCGCCTCAAAAATTCAAGATGGCGGCCAAACTAAGTTGGCAGATCGAGTTGTCTCCCTTGCGTCCAAAGTGTACAGATGGCGCCACCATCGGAAGTTGTGACGTCATAGTTACATCCGGGTGAAAGGGGGGTGAATATAGCTTTTATATACTACTATCCACTTCAACAGGAAATATTTGTGAGCTTATAATCTTTCCGAACATGCCCATATTTGAACGAATTAAGTGCCAGTCAATGTCTCCATCTGTTTGCTTTGAAGTCAGATGTTTATAGCCTATCCGAGAATTATTTTTTTTATGTAAGATACGCCCTCATGTTATTTCCTCTCGGACTTCAAAGAGTTTGTCCTCCAGCTTCTTTACTTGAGGAGCTTCTTAAAATAAGAACATGAGTTCCTTCATAGGAATGGCATATGCCGGTTAGGCAAATCGGATACACCATGCCCAGTGTGGTGTTCTGATCTGGATGGATTAGAGTTCCAAAAAGTATGCCATGAAGTTCCTAGGTGTTCCAACTCGGCGCAGCATGCTTCTCTGTTTGGAATGCCTTATGTCAGTTCCTAGCATGCCCCAATGTCAAGAAGCTTCCATAAGCTGAGCTTTAACCTAATTAAACGGAGATTCCACGAAGGTAGCGTATTGCTCCAAAACACCCTCCGTTCATCGGTTGATACTTTAAATGGACAGTTCCAGTAATAACTGTACAGCCCTGGTCTGCCTACAAGGCCTGGTATGAAGAGTACCGGTATACAGAAGTGTATCTTAAAGGATGGCTCATTCACACTCATAAGTTGACCTGTGTTCGGTTCCCCAACAAGCATGACAAGTAGAAAACATCTGTGTTGTTGACATGATTAAAGCTTGATGAATCTTTTGATTGAAATGATATATATTTAACATGTAATTTATTTCTACTTCCGAACATTCTGATTTTCTTGACGGGGAATATAAAAAAAAAATTGAGAAACAACAAAACAGGCAAAATATACAGATTACACATGTGAAGATTTCTTGTTTTATTACTCGGAAATACCCTAGAACGCGTCTCCGGCCATCTAAGACCCCTGGAGCTTCCGGGGCCTGGGCGGGCCCTGGACCCTCGCCTATATGTGCTGTGATAGTACCCCCTCCCCAATCACCAATTGCTTCCGCCGTGCCTGCATTCATATGCTGAACTGTGTTCGGCTTCTCAACAAGTAGAAAAAGTCTGTGTTGAAAGATGGTCAAAGCATGGTCAAAGTTTAATGAACCTTTCGATTGAAATGATATATATTCAATATTGAATTGTTTATAAATCCGAACATCATCATTTGCTTGACGGCGAATATTGAAAAATATGTTGCGAGAAAGAACAAAACCGGCAAAACAGGCCCCTGGATCCTCGTCTATTTGTGCTGTGATAGATTGCACAATTTGAGGGAGGGATTTTTACTTTTATTGGGGGCAACTATATGTCCATCATTCTCTAACATGCCGCTGCTGATCGTCCCAGCTGACAGTTTTTAGTTGTATGATCCCTGCAGTTCGTGGGTTCGAATATGACAAACAACTAAATTATCAGGCTCTCCCATCCCATAATATCACACAAGTGAAACACTAAGTGAAAAGCAAAATTTCGCCTTTCAATCTTAACGGCTATACACATGCGACCTTGTATAGCCTGAAATCTGTTTGAACACGTCTACTGGACGGCTTAGAAAGTCAGTCAGTCGATTAATTTCGATCCTTTGAGTTGTCAGGTCAATAAATACAAATACTGTAGAAATTTCGTGTGTCATTAATATGGCCTAAATATGATTGCCTGTCCACCTTGCTGGATAATTATTCAGTGATCTATTGTTGTATATACGGTACACGTGACCGATTATTAATCCTACTCGTAAGTGCTTGTAATATGAATTCTATCGTCCCGATCAGGTGTATTGTTAATGATCAGTATACACTACAGCACGAGATCGATATACTATACCCAGGGCGCAGGTAGAGCAAGGGCATACCACACGTACATAGCATGTTTTGCAGGAGTCGGAATGACCAAGGTGAATTCTTCTATCGGCAAACTCGGTAAGGCCTATTGCTACATGTAGCTAGCTACCCGTCATGCCCGTCACCTTTGAATATGGTCATCAGACCGAATAGTTTAACATTCTAATTGTCAAGTCTTGATTTTCATAAATGTGCTATCTAGCATGTGAACGGATTATAGCTTATACTGAATATGTCAACATAGAGACTGTGTTTCAATCGTGTAGCGTGTTTATGTCAACAGATCTCAAACTTGGACAGGTGACATACACAGGTAAGTGAAGTTTATTGACATAAATTATAAAGAGAGTTGAGTAATTAGGTCATATATTAGTATCCGTATTTACCAGTACTGACCTTACTCGTCTATATATATTTTATTTCATCTTCTAAAAGAAAATATACGAACATCCATAGATTCACTGACAGGTATATATCTTATACAGTTGGACTTTGGACAGGTAAACTCAAGTTTCATATGACTGTGTTTGAACAAATTCGCAATGTCGTTCATGCGTCAGAGCATACATGTAAGGTGAATTCTTCAAAGACTAATTGTGAACATAATCAGATAATCATGATGCCGTGCCATGAATAAAGACGATAATATTTGCCTTCAGTTGGCGATGTCATCTGTCCTAGCAACCGGGTTATGTGTAAATGCAATTATCGATCTCGGTCATACTAATTACAAAAGGACCAATACGGGAAACTTCCTGTACGGCCATATGGCCAACTATATATCAGTGATCGCGTGAATACTAGCCAAGATCACTGGTATTGATTCCTGACCATTTTGGAGGATATAGCTCTTAGCCGGGTCAGCACATTTGGTCGATCTATTCAGAATCTTTGTAAATCTCTATAGTGCCCGCTCATCCATGGATTTGATATTGTCAATATTCTACAAAGACATCCGGTTTGACAACCGGGAATGTTGTTCTTTACAAGAACATGTATGCGGTCATCCAATGTGTTCACATGAACAGCTACTAGGGTTAGGGCTACAACCCGTTCGGTCTATGTTCTACACACCATTCAATATGTTCGTAGAGTTTCTCAAACATCCGGATTGTATTTTTTTCAGATTCGAGCAAGATGACGCACCATGATCCGTAATGCGGGATGTTAACTCGAACTAGGCCTAACCAGGCCGGTCATTTCATAACCAAACCGTCTCAGAGACTTCAAAGGATTGGAAGCTGCATAGTTTTGACCGGAATACCGCTCTCCATAATGGGTGTGATTTTCACCATTGTTGCCTATGGTGACGGCGATCGGGAGGAGAAGGTGGCTGGGTTTACAGTGGCCGGCCCTTGTTTAATCAGTTTTTCAATTGTCTTCTTCGTCCTTGGCTTAACGTTGTTTCACATGTCCGAGAGCTGCATTTTATGGTGCCAAACTTGTTGTCCGAAGGGTGCTAACAAATCGGACATATTTTTATCAATTTTATGCGGACTCTGTAGAAAAGCAAACGAAACGCGATTACGGACAGACAGTTTAAGCAGTTTACACGAACCACCTGTCAATCCAATATCGCCAAAATCAATTCTTCAAAACTCATCGGCGATCAGCAGACAAAGTAAGCTCGCCAATGTAAACACGTCACATGTTCGCTTCCAGTCCACTTCGTCCGAGGAAGAAAGTTTAACGAAAGAGAGGTCAGCCTCATTGCTCTCCTTGCAGAGGCATTGCCGCATACATCCTTCTCCGGATTGTGATGACGGCAATGGACAATCGAGTGGCCAAGGTCAACCACGGAGGAGTTCCGATATGTCTCATTCAGTGTATGTATGAATTTGCTTCCAGTGATATATCTACATTGTGTATCTGTCATTTATATCATATCATATCATATCGTACCATTGCATTAGTTTTCCCAGGCCGATCATGGAACGACGACACGGTACTAGAATGCGATAGTACAATACTGCGGTGACACAATGCGATGAATCTAAGCGACAGCACATCGTGAATGCAAGATTAAGTACGGTGATACGACTGTGTATACACGTGATGGCGTGGTGGATTTCATCGTCGTTATAATATCGTATCATCGCATCGTGCCTTTGTGCTACACGGAATATGTACCTTCGCATTCTAGTGTGTAGTGAAAAGCTAACAAGTTGATCAAAGTTCTTCAGATGCAGTAGTATTCTTACGCTCATAAACAGCTTGTGTCACTTACGTCCCTAGCCCAGACGTAAGTGACACAAGCTATTTATGATCGTATAGTATTTTAACCTGTCTGCATACAATGGTGCCATCCCATTGCTGTATCGTCAGCTCATATGTTGATGTACCCGTTTATTATGTGCATGCTGATTGCATTTGGATTTTCGTTCCAAGGTATTTGACGTTAAGTGTTGCATGTACTAGCAGGCCTGTATCTGAATTTATTTGACTATTTTGATCAACTTGATACATAATATACCAAGTTTCGTGTTGAAGCCCAGCTTTGCATTTAAAAGCCTTAATAAAATACTCTGTATGAGTAAAGGCAATATGCGGTTCGAGTTAATGACATACACGATACTGGTATGGTACATTATATATCATCGTTATGATACTGATACTATTACAGTGTATATCATCGTTACTGGTACGGGTACAATGTATATCATCGTTACTGGTACTGGTACAATGTATATCATCGTTAGTACTGGTATAATGTATATCATCGTTACCGGTACTGGTACAATGTGTATCATCGTTACTGGTACTGGTACAATGTATATCATCGTTACTGGTACTGGTAGAATGTATATCATTGTTACTGGTACTGGTACAATATATATCATTGTTACTGATACTGGTACACTGTATATCATCGTTACTGGTACTGGTACAATGTATATCATCGTTACTGATACTGGTACAGTGTATATCAGCGTTAGTACTGGTACTGGTACACTGTATATAATCGTTACTGGTACTGGTACAATGTATATCATCGTTACTGGTACTGGTACAATGTATATCATCGTTACTGGTACTGGTACAATGTATATCATCGTTACTGGTACTCGTACAATGTATATCATCGTTAGTACTGGTACAATGTATATCATCGTTACTGGTACTGGTCGAATGTATATCATTGTTACTGATACTGGTACAATATATATATCAGGGTTACTGGTACGGGTACACTGTATATCATCGTTACTGGTACTGGTACTATGTATATCATCCTTACTGGTACTGGTACAATGTATATCAGCGTTAGTACTGGTACAATGTATATCAGCGTTAGTACTGGTACAATGCATATCATCGTTACTGGTACTGGCACAATGTATATCATCGTTAGTACTTGTACAATGTATATCATCGTTACTGGTACTGGTAGAATGTATATCATTGTTACTGATACTGGTACACTGTATATCATCGTTACTGGTACTGACACAATGTATATCATCGTTACTGGTACGGGTACAATGTATATCACCGTTAGTACTGCTACAATGTATATCAGCGGTAGTACTGGTACAATGTATATCAGCGTTACTGGTACTGGTACAATGTATATCAGCGTTACTGGCACTGGTACAATGTATATCATCGTTACTGGTACTGGTACAATGTATATCATCGTTAGTACTGGTACAATGTATATCATCGTTGCTGGTACTGGTACAATGTATATCATCGTTAATACTGGTACAATGTATATCATCGTTACTGGTACTGGTAGAATGTATATCATTGTTACTGGTACTGGTACAATATATATCATTGTTACTGGTTCTGATACAATGTATGTCATCGTTACTGGTACTGGTACACTGTATATCATCGTTACTGGTACTGGTACAGTGTATATCATCGTTACTGGTACTGGTACAATGTATATCAGCGTTAGTACTGGTACAATGTATATCAGCGTTAGTACTGATAAAATGTATACCATCGTTACGGGTACTGATACACTGTATATCATCGTTACTGGTAGTGATACAATGTATATCATCGTTACTGGTACTGGTACAATGTATATCAGCGTTAGTACTGGTACAATGTATATCAGCGTTAGTACTGGTACAATGCATATCATCGTTACTGGTACTGGTACAATGTATATCATCGTTAGTACTTGTACAATGTATATCATCGTTACTGGTACTGGTAGAATGTATATCATTGTTACTGGTACTGGTACACTGTATATCACCGTTACTGTTACTGATACAATGTATATCATCGTTACTGGTACGGGTACAATGTATATCAGCGTTAGTACTGGTACAATGTATATCAGCGGTAGTACTGGTACAATGTATATCAGCGTTACTGGTACTGGCACAATGTATATCAGCGTTACTGGTACTGGTACAATGTATATCATCGTTACTGGTACTGGTACAATGTATATCATCGTTAGTACTGGTACAATGTATATTATCGTTACTGGTATCGGTACAATGTATATCATCGTTAGTACTGGTACAATGTATATCATCGTTACTGGTACTGGTAGAATGTATATCATTGTTACTGGTACTGGTACAATATATATCATTGTTACTGGTTCTGATACAATGTATGTCATCGTTACTGGTACTGGTACACTGTATATCATCGTTACTGGTACTGGTACAGTGTATATCATCGTTACTGGTACTGGTACAATGTATATCAGCGTTAGTACTGGTACAATGTATATCAGCGTTAGTACTGATACAATGTATACCATCGTTACGGGTACTGGTACACTGTATATCATCGTTACTGGTAGTGATACAATATGTAACATCGTTACTGGTACTGGTACAATGTATATCAGCGTTTGTACGGTACAATGTATATAAGCGTTAGTACTGGTACAATGTATATCGGCGTTACTGGTACTGATACAATGTATATCAGCGTTACTGGTACTGCTACAATGTATATCATCGTTACTGGTACTGGTAGAATGCATATCATCGTTAGTACTGGTACAGCGTATATCATTGTTACTGGTACTGGTACACTGTATATGATCGTTAGTACTGGTACAATGTATATCAGCGTTACTGGTACTGGTACTGGTACAGCGTATATCATCGTTACTGGTGCTGGTACGATGTACATCAGCGTTACTGGTACTGGTACAATGTATATCATTGTTACTGGTACTGTTACAATGTATATCATCGTTACTGGTACTGGTAGAATGTATATCATTGTTATTGGTACTGGTACATTGTATATCATTGTTAGTACTGGTACAATGTATATCATCGTTACTGGTACTGGTAGAATGTATATCATTGTTACTGGTACTGGTACAATATATATCATTGTTACTGGTACTGGTACACTGTATATCATCGTTAGTACTGGTACAATGTATATCAGCGTTACTGGTACTGGTACAATGTATATCATCGTTACTGGTACTGGTACAATGTGTATCATCGTTACTAGTACTGGTACAATGTATATCATCGTTACTGGTACTGGTACAGCGTATATCATCGTTACTGGTACTGGTACAGCGTATATCATCGTTACTGGTACTGGTACAGCGTATATCATCGTTACTGGTACAGCGTATATCATTGTTACTGGTACTGGCACAGCGTATATCATCGTTACTGGTACAATGTATATCATCGTTAGTATTGGTACAGCGTATATCATCGTTACTGGTACTGGTAGAATGTATATCATCGTTACTGGTTCTGGTACAATGTATATCATCGTTAATGGTACTATTACAATGTATATCATCGTTATTATACTGGTAGAATGTATATCATCGTTACTGGTACTGGTACAATGTATATAATCGTTAGTACTGATACAATGTATATCATCGTTATTATACTGGTAGAATGTATATCATCGTTACCGTTACTGGCACAATGTATATCATCGTTACCGGTACTGGTATAATTTATATCATCGTTACCGGTACTGGTGCAATGTATATCATCGTTACTGGTACTGGTACAATGTATATCATCGTTACTGGTACTGGTACAGCGTATATCATCATTACTGGTACTGGCACAGCGTATATCATCGTTGCAGGTACTGGTACTATGTATATCATCATTACTGGTACTGGTACAATGTGTATCATCGTTACTAGTACTGGTACAATGTATATCATCGTTACTGGTACTGGTACAGCGTATGTCATCGTTACTGGTACTGGTACAGCGTATATCATCGTTACTGGTACTGGTACAGCGTATATCATCGTTACTGGTACAGCGTATATCATTGTTACTGGTACTGCCACAGCGTATATCATCGTTACTGGTACAATGTATATCATCGTTAGTATTGGTACAGCGTATATCATCGTTACTGGTACTGGTAGAATGTATATCATCGTTACTGATTCTGGTACAATGTATATCATCGTTAATGGTACTATTACAATGTATATCATCGTTATTATACTGGTAGAATGTATATCATCGTTACTGGTACTGGTACAATGTATATAATCGTTAGTACTGATACAATGTATATCATCGTTATTATACTGGTAGAATGTATATCATCGTTACCGTTACTGGCACAATGTATATCATCGTTACCGGTACTGGTATAATTTATATCATCGTTACCGGTACTGGTGCAATGTATATCATCGTTACTGGTACTGGTACAATGTATATCATCGTTACTGGTACTGGTACAGCGTATATCATCGTTACTGGTACTGGTACAATGCATATCATCGTTACTGGCACTGGTACAGCGTATATCATCGTTACTGGTACTGGTACAATGTATATCGTCGTTACCGGTACTGGTACAATGTATATCATCGTTACCGGTACTGGTACAATGTATATCATCGTTACTAGTACTGGTACAATGTATATCATCGTTATTGGTACTGGTACATTATATCATCGTTGCCGGTACTGGTACACTGTATATCATCATTATTGGTACTGGTACATTATATCATCGTTGCCGGTACTGGTACACTGTATATCATCGTTACCGTTACTGGTACAATGTATACCATCGTTACCGGTACTGGTACAATGTATATCATCGTTACTGGTACTGGTACAATGTATATCATCGTTACTGGTACTGGTAGAATGTATATCATTGTTACTGGCACTGGTACAATATATATCATTGTTACTGGTACTAGTACACTGTATGCCATCGTTACTGGTGCAGGTGCAATATATGTTATCGTTACCGGTACTGGTACAATGTATATCATCGTTACTGAGTGATACTGGTACAATGTAGATCATCGTTACTGGTACTGGTACAATGTATATCATCGTTACTGGTACTGGTACAATATATATCATCGTTGCTGGTACTGGTACAATATATATCATCGTTACTGGTACTGGTACAATGTATATCATGGTTACTGTTACTGGTACAATGTATATCATCGTTACTGATATACTGGTACAATGTATATCATGGTTACTGTTACTGGTACAATGTATATCATCGTTACTGGTACTGGTACAATGTATATCATGGTTACTGCTACTGGTAGAATGTATATCATGGTTACTGGCACTGGTACAATATATATCATTGTTACTGGTACTAGTACACTGTATGCCATCGTTACTGGTACTGGTGCAATATATGTTATCGTTACCGGTACTGGTACAATGTATATCATCGTTACTGAGTGATACTGGTACAATGTAGATCATCGTTACTGGTGCTGGTACAATGTATATCATCGTTACTGGTACTGGTACAATATATATCATCGTTGCTGGTACTGGTACAATATATATCATCGTTACTGGTACTGGTACAATGTATATCATGGTTACTGGTACTCGTAGAATGTATATCATCGTTACTGATACTGGTACAATGTATATCATGGTTACTGGTACTGGTACAATGTATATCATGGTTACTGTTACTGGTACAATGTATATCATCGTTACTGGTAGTGGTACAATGTATATCATGGTTACTGTTACTGGTACAATGTATATCATCGTTACTGGTACTGGTACAATGTATATCATGGTTACTGGTACTGGTACAATGTATATCATGGTTACTGTTACTGGTAGGCTACACTGTATATCATCGTTACATTATAATGGTACTGGAACAATATATATCATCGTCACGTTATAGCTTACCGTATTTCTTTCTTTGCAGGAACATGAATGCGATGAATGAAATGGTTGTCCCGAAAAGTCGGCCAACAAGTGCTAGTGAAGTTACACCAGTTATCCTCACTGTGAACGCCAATACTAGTAGCGAACTTGTGTAGAGAGCTCCGATTGGCTATAATACTAGGACGAAATTCATGTTGTATTGCCTATATTTGCCATCTATTCCTTCTTCAGTGGGCATGCCGAAGATGTAATTTGGTAAAGATTTGCAAAATGAGACGAAACCGATCAAAACCGGTTGACAATTGTAGAATCTCATACTGAATATATAGGTCATCAGTAAGTGGCCTTTCATAATGTCATCATGCATCCCCACATATCTCAACGATAACTTTACATGTCAGTGTGGTTATTTTTTTAATAACAACTACATCGTGTCCTATGATGCAACATCTTCACAACGTCATGCAAGGTGTATTTTTCGCCAAGGATGGCACCTTGACCATCTTGATATGGCAGACCGTGTTCCGCCAACACTCAAAGTTTTCCACAGTTGCCTGGCTTGTCAGATATCTGATGGTAGACGAATATTTATATTTTCAATAATTTTTGAAAAGTAATAAATATAATATATTTTTTCTTCAAATCGATTTTTTTAAATATTTGTCCTTTATATTAATTTTCATAACGTATTGAAAATGTAAGTACTACTATACCACCAAATATCCCCAAGTCAGGCAACTGCATGTGCTGTTTTCTAATCTCTCTTCCGGCATTGTCGCGGTAAGTAAGCGATCTGATTGGTCAATATACACAGGATGTTGCTATCGCTGATTGGCTGAAAAATACAGTGGCATTCCCCATGAAAAGCGATCCATTCCCATGTGTACCAGGTGTATCTAGGGTAGAGATACCCCTTGGTTAAGCGAGGATGATAATGGACACACCGGCTTCGTTCTGGATGTGGTCACTGATTGCATCTTTCGAAGCGTAGCCACTTTGCAAATTAACTGTGATTTTTAATTTTAAATAATTTCATATTTGATTGTATGATGCTATTTATTTATTTATTTATCTATCTATCATTGCAGCCGTGCACCATGACACTTTGTCACCATGTACCACTCATAATTTGTGGATAAAAGATAATTACTGTACAAAGATCGTGATATAAACGGCTACTAAATACATTCATGTTATCTCAATCCGACAAGTCGGGTGAGACTACGGAAATTCTGTTACGATATGAAGTGATGAACTTAGTCATACTGCATTCCTTCCATAGTATTTATAATCGAAAAGCCTGATACCTAAACCACAGTGAAGTAAGATCATGAAGCTCGTCAACAAAGTCTTGTGAATGTATGAACATGTATTACGCAGATAATTTATTGAGAACAAGTTACGATATCAGATGTTCGATTGTTTTTAATGTGATATATGTGTATTTAACCAACATATTTAATCTACAGAGACAAGAGATTCGGCTGGAGTACGGACTCGAAAATAAAAATATCCTACCTTTCCAGATGACTTTGGAATGTTGTTGAATAAAAATCTTCAAACTAGTCTGATATTGTTCATATTTGAGAATGAATGCGAGAATAATTGCGAATAAAATAGTTTCCAATATCAGCACGTTGTAGGAATAGAACGGCCCGACTGGTTGTGAATTAGCAGTACCGGTACGAATGAAACGACTTGAATGGTTCAGAATTAGCAGTACAAATGGAACAACCAGACTGGTTGAGAATTAGCAGTACGACGGCTTGACGGTGAGAATTAACAGAACGCAAGTAACGGCATCACTGGTTGAGAATTAGTAGTACAAAAACAACGTCCGGACTGGTTGAGAATTAGCACTACGAATAGAACGGCTTGATTGGTGAAGACTTAGCAGTATGAACGGAACGGCCGGACTGGTTGCGAATTAGTAACACGAATGAATCGGCTCGACTGGTTGAGAATTAGCGGTACGAATGGAACGGCCTGACTGTGAACATTAGCAGTACGAAAAGAACGGTCTGACTGGTTGAGAATTAGCAGTACGAATGGGACGGCCTGACTGTGAGAATTAGCAGTACGAATGAATCGTCTTGATTGGTTGAGCATTAGCAGTACCCTACGAATGGAACGGTCTAACAGTAAGAAGTAGCAGTACGAAAAGAACGGCCTGACTGGTCTAGAATTAACAGTACGAATGGAACGGCCTGACTGTGAAAATTAGAAGTACGAATGAATTGGCTTGAATGGTTGAGAATTAGCAGCACGAATGGAACGGCCTGACTGTGAGAATTAGCAGCACGAAAAGAACGGTCTGACGGGTTCAGAATTAGCAGCATAAATGGAACGGCCTGACAATGAGAATTAGCAGTACGAATGGAACGGCCTGACTGGTTGAGAATTAGCAGTACGAATGTAACTGCCTGAACGGTCGAGAATTAGCATTTCGAATGTAACAGACGGCCTGACTGGTGTCTTAACAAGAAAGAGTTTTGCCGAGAAGGTAATTTGATGGTGATATTTCACAATTTCAGTTAAAACTTGAATCGTACATCAAACAAATGTACCATTACTCTAGTACGCCACCTCGATTGCACAATATTTCCAAAGCTTCTACAGTTAAAAAACAACTGATTTTCCTGGAAATGGTAAAAAATAACCATTCTTCGGCAACTTTGGCAATTCTTACTTTTTGTATTTCAAAAGTGTTTGTATGCAGATTGTAGGCATTGACCATTCGTCAGCATTTTGCTTCGAACATAGAAGAAGATATCTCTTCAGTAAACATGGGAGCGGCCATCTTGATATTGGACGAGTAACAGGTGTTTTCTCGAGCCATACTTCACAGACGTGCTGTGGAGTGATCCAACTAGTTTCATATCGTAAAACGACAGGATTGTATCACCCGTTCGTGGTTAACACATTAATATTAATTCTGTTATAATGAATTCATCGAATAAATGTCCTTTAGTACTATTTTATTATGGCCGAGAGACCAAATCGATGACCATACATGATCAAGTTATTCACCTGTACGTCTGCAGCAAAATGTTTGAGATTGAACTGCGAGTTACTAAAAACTCGAAACAGTAAAACACGCGGATTGGATTGATGTGTAGAGAAAGTCGATAGGCTTAATTTATAATGACACACATAAATAAAGAAATAGTGACTTGATGATGGGTCCCATATAATGCCACAGCGCGAACTCTTACATCAGGCTATATGAAGTGACTTAAAACGTCAATCAGAGAACATTACTTTCAAAGTCCTAGTTGGACATGCGGTTCATGTGCACATTTTGCCAGCAAGCACTTAACTTCCGGCTAACCCCCCACTTTCCAGATGGGCCCTTGCGCGAACTACATTAGTCAAACTTTTAATGAAAACAAACAAATCGACGTTTTTTAACCATAATGGTGCATCGTGACCTGTATTCACCAGTTGCACACGTAATCGGCTTGTAATACGCAGATTGTAAGCTACAAACGTTTCCGCCGGCATTGATGCATCTGCATCAATAAGTTGGTCTTGTTATTGTCATGGGGGGGTAAATCGTTGAGAGTTGTGACGCTATTTCCGGATAGAAGGTCACTTCCGGTGCGAGGTCATTTCTGGTTACGTGACTGGCGGGTGGATGCAAAACTAGGATTCCGGGAAAATGCGGAAAAAACGGACAAAGGGTGAAAAAAATCATCCGGAAATTGGACTGAATGTGGAAAATAAATGACGGTATATCCCGTCACGTGTATAAGGGCCATTTCTGGTCCACAGGGGTCGTGGTTGGTCTCGACTTAAAGCGCTCATCAAGGGCACGTTGACTGAGTGGTGGATGCAAAACTAGGATTCCGAAAAAAACCGGAATCCGAAAACGAACTAAATCCGAAAAAATCAGGCTAAATCCAAGCTTTACACCCATGTTCTTGTAAAAGCGTCTGGATGGCTGTAGCCAAGGAGTAGACTAAGACTGGAGTGTGCGCATGTGGATTTCAGGTGTAGTAGACTACGCATGTCTGTGCACCCTATACATTAGTCCATAGATATGGGACTGGGAGTGGATCCTCCAGGGAAGACTACATGATGTCATCCGTAGAAGAAAAAGCGCTCTGACACGCACTTGAAAATGTATACGCTAAATACAAACCCATAACGGTAACTAGTGACATGTCGGGTGTTGTGGGTAGGGAATGGGTCTGCCTGGCCTGGTAGAGCTACATCATTTGTAGGGAACCGAGTGAGTGAGTGGGTGTTGCAGGTGGGTGTTGCGGGTGGGTGATGCGAGTGGGTGGTCGTTGTGGGGTGTAGTGAATAGAGATTTTTTTTTTTTTTTCTTTTTTTTTTTTTTAAGGGTTAAGCCCTGGAACAAGCCACTGGGCATTTATTCATTAAGTCTTCTGGCTACGGTTTTACAATGTACCCTTACAATGCCCACGTAGCCTGGGTGTTAGGGTAGAAAATTATATATAAAGATCAAATGTAACGTCTAACACCAATATATTTCTTATTTCAATATATCTGCACTAAACGAAATATATTATACATATATAACCCCTCCCCCCCAAGGACAAGCTACTCACTGGAAGTATTCAGATTCATCAGTTTACAAAATCGTGTGAGGCACTTTAAGTAAATATCATTGAATACAGCCCTGCTATCTTATTGGTTGCATATACTTTCTTTAATATGTGTACATTCCACTTTAATTCATCAATAAAAACTTTGAAATACGGACCCTTCTCTGTTACATGACATCTGTAGATGAAAAACTTTGCATGCATAATGAAGTGGTTAACCAATGACTGAAATCGCTCTTTTTTATAATATCCATATAAAATTTCGTTGTCAGCTATATCAATATTTGTGTGACTTACAAAAAATTCCTAGCATCAGTCCAAAACATAGCATTCTGTGGACATTCAATGAAATAATGATTGATAGTATCTTCTAAACCGCATGTGTTGCACGCTGGATATTCTTTTACCTTGAGTCGCCTACAAAGGTACTGGTTGCAAGGAATTATTTTATGTAAAACTTTATATTGTAGTTGTTTAACTTTATTCTCTACAGGTAGGGTGTGCGGAAGAGACCAGATTTTCTCATGAGACACGTCATCCTGAGCTTTGGACCATTTACCATAATCAAAATTCACCTTATCTTTACCCTTTAACATGTTATAGAAATACTTGCAAGTCAAACGTGTGTCGGCCAACTCCATCCCACCCACCGATGGATTATCGTGTAAGGGTTTATCGGCAATGTTTGTTAAATAGATTGGATCCAACAAAACTATTAACAGCAGAGATGATACTATAGTAGTCCTTTGTTTGGGAGATGAAAATGTACTTTTCCTGTAATTCTGGCAATGATAGCAACTTCCCATTCTCATCGTAAAGATCTTTTACAAAATTAATACCAGCTTGATGCCATACCATGTTGTACATTGATTTGCTGCCAAATAAAATATTTCTGTTATTCCATATAAGTTCATTGTACGGGTCTGTATCTTCACCTGCGTCTTTTATCTTTGACCAATTGGCAAGAATTTCCATATAAAAGTCTGGTAACCTATCACTTAATTTTGAGATATCATAGTTACAATTCAGTAAATATGTTAGGCCACCTAATTTTCTAAATATTTCGTTTATGGTTAATTTCCAACACGAAGGCCTATCAGCAAAATATCTATTTAACCACACCAATTTCATTGCCTTGTTGTGCGTGTCGAAGTCTCTGGCTTTTATTCCACCGTTTTCAACACCGCAGCACAGAAGACTTCTCTTAACTTTTTCTTGACGATAGTTCCAAATGAATTGGAATATCTCTGTATTAACATTAGAAATGAACTGTTTAGGGATTGGTAACACCGACGCTATAGGTGTGTAAGCCTTGACAAACCTTCACATTTTGCCAGAAGTGATCTTCCATATAAAGTAATATCTCTGGACGACCAGATCTGAAAGCGTTTACGGACTTTCCCCAACGTGCTATCTAAATTTTCTTTTAGTGCTGAATTTTTATCATGGCTAACTAAAATACCCAGTATTTTCAAATCATTAGTGACTGTAAGCTGTGGTACATTTATGTGTTTGAACTTCTTTTTGGAGAAAGGAAATAATTTACTTTTGCATATATTTAAACAGAGCCCTGAAAATTTCCCCAAAAATTCATATTTGGATATAACATTTCTGACAGAGGAGATGTCTTTTAATGTTAAATTTGAATCATCTGCATAAAAAACTCCCTTGACTTCTTCTTTGTCAACATATATACCTTTGATAGTTTTGTCTTTACGAATTTCGTTGTTAATCAATTCTATACACAAAATAAATATGTATGGTGAAAATGGACACCCTTGTCTCGTTCCTCGATGCAGATCGAACCACTTGCACGATTTGTCCTTATTAATAACACAGCTTTTTGCTCCATTGTATAACGTATGAACATATTTCCGAAAAACTGGACCAAAATTGAACTTTTCTAATACGTAAGACATATATGACCATTCAACTGAGTCAAACGCTTTTTCGATGTCTAGGGATAGTAACCAATTATTCGAGAAATGATCTTGTTCTAAAATATCCAGTAAAAAACGAATATTTTCTCCTGTAAACCGACCTTTGACGAAACTGGTTTGAGAATGGTGAATAAGGTTATTCAATAGGGGTTTAGTTCTGTTAGCTAATACTTTAGAAATGATTTTGTAATCCACGTTCAAAAGCGATATCGGCCGCCAGTTTTTTAAATATTTCAAATCTCTTCCGGGTTTTTCAATGAGGGTGATTATCCCTCTTCTCTGGGATACACTAAGTGTTTCCGATTGTAATGATTCCTGAGCGGACGAAATGAACATTATCTTTATTTTATTCCAAAATTTTCTGAAAAACTCCACACTTAACCCGTCACAACCTGGCGATTTGTTTAGCTGCATACCAAATAAAGCTTCTTGAAATTCAAGTTCTGTGATAGGAGATTCTAAGGAAAATCTTCTACGTGACCAGGAGAGTTCTGCAATTTTGACTGGTATAATTTTGAATAATATGATTCCAATTCATTTAGAATATCTGCTTCTTCTGTTATTTCAAGCCCATCTGTTTTTATCAATTGAGTGATATGATTCTTTGTGTTTTTTGTTTTTTCTAAGTTATAGAAATATCTGGAGCTTTTCTCTCCCTTTTCAAGCCATCTACATTTTGAGCGGATAAAGGAGCCCTTGGCCTTTTTCTCATAAATTTGTTCAAGTTCTGTTTTTGTTTGGGCATATTCTATATCAAGTTGGCGGTTGTCGGGTTCATCTATTAAACGACTGTCTATTATGGAGAGAGATTTAATTAGCTCATTTTCGTGCTTTAATGCATTTTTCAAATTCCTTTTTGAAGTGTCTATACTCAATTCCATAACTTTGAACTTTAACCAATCCCACCTCAAACAGGGATTCCAATTTTCGCACTCTTGTTTAATGTCGTCACAAAGCTTTTCTATAGATTGTATATATTCTTCGTCTTGTAACAATGCATTATTAAATTTCCAAAAAATAGGTTTAAATTTTTTATATTGAGATTCAAGTCGGATATTTATTATTTTATGATCTGATCGTAAGCCTGGAATTATTTCGGATTCTGACAAAACATTCGTCAAGTTTTTAGAAATCATCCACATGTCTATTCTTGATTGGGTGTCATTGTTTCTTTTCCATGTAAATGCCTTTTTTTGAGGGTGCTTGTGGCGCCAAGAGTCAACCAGGTTTAAGTCCTTCATAATGTCATGTAATTTTGGGCAAGTTTGAACGCTTGCAAGAGTGTTTATTATGTCCACAGGACTCTTTCTGTCTAAAATCGGATTTATAACAGTGTTAAAATCACCGCCTATGAGTAAATTTTGACAGTTGAAATTTGCGAATAAGTTCGTATAGAGGTTATCAAAGAAAGTTCGACGATCAGCAGTTGAGTTCGGAGCATAAATGTTCACAACAGTGAAATGTTCTTGGTTTTTTTCTATTTCCGCTATTATATATCTGCCCTCTGGGTCTGTAGATATTTTATTCAATCTTATGTTTTTATCTTGGACAATCACTGCAACACCTTTGCTTCTACTACAGCCGTGAGAAAATTCTATTTTACTGCCCCATTCATTAGACCAAAACTTTTCATCCGTTTTGACACTGTGTGTTTCCTGTAAAAAACATATATCTGATTTGATTTTTTTCAAATAAAGGAATACCTGGCGGCGCTTGTCCTTGTCCCTTAACCCCCTAACATTAAACGAAGTAAATTTCATGAAATATTAAACTACTACTAAAATAAAATAAAAAGATATTGAAGTAAAAATACTAGGCCCAAAAATGGCTATCCTATAGTCGGACCAAAGCGGTTTTTCTCTTCAAGTAAGATGGCTTCCTCAAAAGAAAAGTGCCAAATTATTCACAACGATTCAATCTGTATTTCAAACGAACAATTTGACCACACAGTCGTGTGATTCGAAAATGAAATCTCAATATTAACAAATGCGAACAGTAAACTAATATATTTACATTAGGAGCCCACTGAGCTGAATTTGACAACAACCAGACCAACATAAAAACCGTTCAATCATTCACACAAAACAGCACAACAAATTTCTCAAAAATAACATCGCCTTTTTGGTTGTCAATTTCGACTGAATGGGCGGGGCTAGTAAAATATACTTGTGAGATTGTCCCATTGCCAATTTCAGTGGGCGGGGCAAGATATAACAGTGGAGTCCAAACATTCATCAAACTCAGCTCGTGATTGGGCGGAGCAACATAACAGTTATGTCCAAACATTCATCAAACTACGTTCGTGAAATTAACAGAGCTTTCAATCACCCCCCAATACATGATAGGAATTCACTCCGTAAACACAAACCATTCATTGGACGCGACATTATACCGTTTGCAATTTATCCATCCCCTTGCAACATGTTGATACAATAAAATAATTCTTTGGGGTTAGCCAGTTTGCATGGTGCATCGCGGTACAAAATACTGATCAACGTTTTGAATTTCTGTTTAAATGAAATATTTTGCAAATATAACATTTCAAGTCGTTAATACAGAGTAAATAGGCGGGGTTAATAAACTACTGCTTGCATGTAAGCTTTGCCCGTTCTCGCGGTGTCAATGTCAGAGCATTATAACATTTGATTTAACTCAGTCATCAAACACAGCCTGTAGAATTTCCAGAACTGTCAATCACCCCCCCCCCCCCACACAATACATCAAATACATTTGATTGAAAATTCAATCTGTTAACCTTCCAATACAAGTCATTGACTTGGACGCGATGACATTACAATTTATCCATCCCCTTGCAATATTTTGATAAAATGAAATAATACTTTGGGGTTAGCCAGTTTGCGTGATACAACCCGGTACAAAATACTGATCAACATTCTCTAAAATCGCAAAGAGACAATCAGAAATAAATCTTACCAAAAAGAACTGTAAAAGCTTTATGGTACTAAACAATGGAACTGTTTTGCGTTTGTCATGCACTAAATACCCAAGAGTTACGTCATAATAAATGAAATTCATTAACTGGGAGAAAGGCAATCGTTCGTCCGTGTAATTTCTTCACAGATTAAAACTTGTATAGTTTCAGCTGATAATTAACATTTTAAACTAATATTAGGCACATATTTTGAACCTTTCTGTTTATTTTGTATTGACCCGCCATGCAGTTCTGTTTGAATTAAATATTTCTCAAATATATCATTCGAAGTCGTCAATCGCGAATAAATGGGCGGGGCTAGAAATCTACAGCTTCCCATGTGCAGTTGTCTCATCAATTTGTCAATGGGCGGGCCAAAAGATATGCTTTTGGTCACGTGTACGCTACCCGCCTTTCTCCCGTTGTAAATTTCAGTGGACATACCGGTACGGCACTTACAAAATCATAATTTTATCAATTTCAATAGCGGGAATTATCATAAAAGATACTCTTCTCAGAATAATACAATGTATTCCAATATTTGCAATTATGTAGCGGCAAGAAACAAAGTTCGGCCGACTGCTGTCATCTAGTACACTTTAGTTCTCGCGACCCAATGCAGTTTCATATAATTCTGTTATACCGGTAATAAATTTCTAAGCAAATTCATACGGTAATAATTCGTGTAATCCTTTGAGTAATTGTTCCGCCGATGAGAAATATTCTGTTGTCAATAGTTCACCAGCAGCATTCACAGTTTCCGACATTTAGTCAATGTTATATTTTGTAGAACTAATAATATCTCTGTTGCGATCGAAGAGATGGGCTGAATTCAAGTATGTCAGATGTTCTGATTTTAACTTCGCATTGCATGATTGAAAAGTTTATTAAACTACTCACCGAAAATGTTCAACAGTAAATCTCAGCTGCCACAGTATTAATTCCAACGAAATATTTTTCTAAAAATTCAAATTCCAAATGCAAACATTCAGCAAGGAAAACATCGGAAAATACTGATCAACATTCTCTAAAATCGTATTAAAGAGACAATCAGAAATAAATCTTTAAGAACTGTAAAAGCTTTATGGTACTAAACACTGGAACTGTTTTGCGTTTGTCATGCACTAAATACCCATGCAAGAGTTGAGTCATACTGAATGAAATTCATTAACTGGGAGAAAGGCAATCGTTCGTCCGTGTAATTTCTTCACAGATTAAAACTTGTATAATTTCAGCTGATAATTAACATTTTTAACTAATATTAGGCACATATTTTGAACCTTTCTGTTCATTTTGTTTTGACCCGCCGTGTATTTCTGTTTGAATTAAATATTTTCAAATGTATCATTCCAAGTCGAATAAATGGGCGGGGCTAGAAATCTACAGCTTCCCATTTGCAGTTGTCTCGTCAATTTGTCAATGGGCGGGCCAAAAGATATGCTTTTTGGTCACGTGTACGCTACGACAACCTTTCTCCCGTTGTAAATTTCAGTGGGCGGGGTTTCTAAAGAATGTATTAACATACCGGTACGGCACTTACGAAATCATAATTTTATCAATTTCAATGAGCGGGAATTTACGGAAGCGTATTAGTGCCAGTGTGAAATTTTTTTCTCCAAGATTTATCTCCTAATTAGGAGATAATTATCTCCTAATTAGGACTTAATATCTCCTAATTAGGAGATAATAAGTCCTAATTAGGAGATAATATGTCCTAATTAGGAGATAATTATCTCCTAATTAGGAGATATTATGTCCTAATTAGGAGATAAATCTCGGAATTTTTTTTTTTCACACTGGCACTAATACGCTTCCGTGAGCGTATTAGTGCCAGTGTGACCAAAAAAAATCCGAGATTTATCTCCTAATTAGGACTTATTATCTCCTAATTAGGAGAAAATTATGTCCTAATTAGGACTTATTATCTCCTAATTAGGAGATAATAAGTCCTAATTAGGAGATAATTATCTCCTAATTAGGAGATAATTTTCTCCTAATTAGGAGATAATAAGTCCTAATTAGGAGATAATATGTCCTAATTAGGAGATAATTTTCTCCTAATTAGGAGATAATAAGTCCTAATTAGGAGATAAATCTCGGAATTTTTTTTTTCACACTGGCACTAATACGCTTCCGTAGGAATTATCATAAAAGATACTCTTCTCAGAATAATACAATGTATTCCAATATTTGAAATTATCTAACGGCAAGAACAAAGTTCGGCTGACTGCTGTCATCTAGTACAGTTGTTCTCGCGACCCAA
>JAVTVY010014433.1:0-64884 GCA_036873755.1 Hanleya hanleyi
AGAACCCCGACACTGTCTCTGTAACTATGTCCAGCCTAATGACAAGTAGGGAAATCACTCATGAACATGTTTCTTGCGGTTTTATATATGGCGCGTGGCATCTTATATTTTTCTGTCTCACCCTGTAGAGTAAGATGGGAGGGGTCTCGAGGTCATTGACTGACTTTTGCTGGCGCCGAAAAGTATCCGCCCGATTAAATGAACAGGTTATACAAGTATACCGTACCCCGTTGTGAATGGAGGACACGTTGCGTCGCAAATATTGTGGACGAATCATTTGGATCATGGATGGTCCATCTCTATCCCAATACGTCCACTCAAATGCCCTTTTCCAGAATTCCTTGACTTCGCATGCGCCAATTGCACCAATACACACCAGTTCAGTCGGATGCTACTCAGCCGACCTGTTCTCTTGTAGGACCTGTCTGAAGCCGTTTACTCGTCCAGAAGATTTGCGACGGCACGTGTCCTCCATCCAAAACGGCGCACTGTATACTTGTATAACCTCAGGCTGCTCGCGGTCATTTAATCGGGATGATAATTTACGCCGTCACGAACGGTCATTCACTCCACGTTGGAACGACGAAATTGTGGTCAACTCTCAAAACCGCCCCGTCAGTTAAGACAGCACCAACGTTTGATTCATGGACCGTCACCACGGCATGGGCGACAACTTCCCACTGAACAGGAGCCCAGGGAGACGAAACGTACAGTCGAGACTCCCAGCGAGACACCACCTGCCCAACGCTTGAGGAGCAACGAGCCCATGACCAGCACACGTATAGCCGCAATCGAGGGGTCTCTGGGTGTTCAGCGGGACCCTGGCGATACGGTTCCGAGTCATACGCCTGACGTCTTCGAGAGTCAGGTGCATCTCGTGGACGAGCCCATGAATTTTGCCCGCGATCTCTTACCGGACGCCTTTCCAGTATATGACATCTTCCGACGCCATTAGGCAATGATTCGACGATGTTTCCACTGGCATCGTCCTATTCCAGATAGGAATACCCTCAACACCCAAATGGACGGTGGAGGACTGTCAACAAGGTCACGTTTTTCGTGGTTAAACTGATCGTCCCTACCCCACTCTCTTATATATGATGGCCGAGAGGGGCCATCGCACTTCGCCCTCAAGAAATATGGGGCGAAGTCGCGATAGTACGAAGACGCGAAGCGATTCGCGTCTTCGCATTATCGCTTCGCGTCTTCGCAATATCGCTTCGCGTCTTCGCATTATCGCTTCGCGACTTCGCATTATCGCTTCGCGTCTTCGTACTATCGCGACTTCGCCCCATACTTCTTGAGGGCGAAGTGCGATGGCCCCTCTCGGCCATCATACTGGACAACACAGTTGGGTGAGATACATCCCTTTTTTACAATTCCCTTGCACAGACTGACGGCATTTCCAGTACACATGAGTACGATACTCCACGAACGCTTCAATATGACACCTAACACGACCCACGCTTAATCAACCTAGACCCCAAAACGTCCACCCCAAACCTGCTTGTCCACCGCGCATGCGTCAGAACTTTCCAGCGAGATACAACCAATGACCTCGAGACCCCTCCCATCGTTCTCTACAGCATTTCTTATATGTATGGACCCATGACCACGATTCGGTGCTCGCACTGCTGCTTCGAATCCCACCACTGTCATGGGATTCCCTTCCTTTTGCTGCATAGGCTATGTATTGCTATGCATGAGGATTCCCCTTCTCATGCTGGATAGGTCATGTGTTGCTATCCATGGGGATTCTCCTTCTCTCGCTGCATAGGCAATATATTGCTATAACCAAAGAAGTGCCTCTAATGTCAAAGATGAATTGACTTCAGTATTGTGCGCATGCGCACGGTTCAAAGGTCGCTTCCGGTCACTATTAAGAATACTGATCAGCGATACGGATTTGATATTTTTGGAACATCATGATGTCCTGCCGGCATTTTCGAAAACTGTTGACCGCTTCTCTCTTGCAGGAAACTAGCCTATGTTTATGTATACCATGATTGTCTTTTTGAATTTGGTGCTAATAATGTCTTTAGATTATGGACGCGAATATTCTTTAATGGTCGACGGCTGAATTATGAATGACGGACCAGACGCTTGTAAATGGAGAGTATGAAATGTAAGTCTATCTGGTAGATCTGCAATATAATGATAAAAATTGACTGAGCATAGTATAACATCATATTGCAATGGGAATATACCAACTTCACTCCGTACACCTCAAAATATATTTAAAAAAAATTCAGTTAAGCCCTGGATATAATATCTAAATTCTTGCACAAAAGAATATCCATACCCCAGACTTCAGATCCATACAACAGAATAGTTTTTATAAGGGACTGGTAAAGATAGTATCCTATCTTTATCGGAATATTTTTACCTTCATTGTTAATGATGCCCTTATACACTTTTTACTGATTTGCTCAAAATTAAGTCTAAAGTGACCG
Organism: Hanleya hanleyi; assembly: GCA_036873755.1. NCBI lineage: Eukaryota > Metazoa > Mollusca > Polyplacophora > Lepidopleurida > Hanleyidae > Hanleya > Hanleya hanleyi. The sequence goes on from JAVTVY010014433.1 coordinate 2,454, forward strand.
GTTCTAGAGAATAACACTCCTAAATATTCATATTGATCACCTTGTGTTATTTTCGAGTCACCTAAAAGTCACTTCTGAGTCGGGGCTGATGGACCATTTTTGAAAACCACTGCCTTTGATTCGGCAAATTTAACTGTTAAATAGTTATCTGTACAGTACTGCAGCCTATCAAGACAGATTTGTAATCCCTCTGGAGACTCATCGAGTGCGATATTTTACATTCAGATCTAAACTCGAATTGCTCACCGATGTTGTCAATAAATATATTGAAAAATGTGGGGGAAGGACTACAACCCTGCCTAACTCCAGTGTCACTTCTAAAATATGATGAAATTCCATCATTAATACGAACATTATATGATATGTCACTACTCACTATTTTCAGTATCTTTCCTTTATTGCCTTTGTATGGAAGTTTCTGTAATAAGAGTGGATCTGTCAACAGAATCAAAGGCCTTGTGTAAGTCTATAAAAGATGCATTCAGGACTCTATTACTGCTTGTATACTTATCAATAGCAGTTCTCAAAGTGAAGATATAATCGAAAAGATTTTGTGGGGACAATTCTATGTAATATCTTATATTGTATATCGCTCAGTTTTGTATAGTTTGTTCAGTGAAATGTTACAGAAAATACCTTTTTCCAATTGACCTTATTTCTCATGTTCATGAACTCTTCCCATCTTTCCATGGCGATTGAAACTGCCACCGATTCGGAGTTCAGAATATCATAAAAAAACATCTACAACCTTTTTTCTGCTTCGCCAATATCCGGAAATGAAAGGAGATCACCGAATTAAACAACTGCATGTCTACATCCTTACTTTTGCACCTATTCAACCATTGTTTTGGGATGTTCTTTACCAATCTATTAAAATCCATGAAAGTGCCTTTAATGTTCTACTTCATTTTAAATTCAGTAAATCTTAGTATATCACTATCACTTCTTAGTAAATCTCGAACATATCTAACTTTTCCCATACCAATTTTCCACAAAAAAAGTTGGATGAGCGAAATTTGGATTCTACCATGGTTCATTTATTAAATCCTCAATTTTTCCTGGCTTTAATTTCCGTTGCAAATTACAAGCGTCTAGTCCGTCATTCATAATCCAGCCGTCGTCCATTAGAGAATATCCGCGTCCATAATCCAAAGACCTATTCCATATTCCATATAACAGTATTAGCACCAAATTCAAAAAGACAATCATAGTATACAAAAACATAGGCTTGTTTCCTGCAAGAGAGAATCGATCAACAGTTTTCAATGATGCCGGCAAGACATCATGATGTTCCAAAAATATCAAATCCGTATCGCTGATCAGTATTCTTAATCCATAATGTTCGTTATAGAGTCGTCATCTAAAAAAAAAAAAGAAGATGTATCTCAGTCACGCTTTGATTGTGACTGTTCATATGAGTACCATGAGGATCTTGAAGTACATGGGTTCATACGGCCCTAGCCCCGGGTTAAGCGGAATTAGACACAAGTTACGAAACGTAGCGCCATAGATCTTGCACGCTACGTTCGTATTTTGTTATCAGCATGCGATATGTATCGCCAAATTTGAGAAACTTTGAGTGGAGGCGCTTGGTGGAATAGCCCTGTTTTATAAGTTTCTGCAACAATTTTGTGACGTTGATTAAAATCATCACATTTAACACAGGATCTAGCAAATGCTACTAAGCGAGATATGTATACGCCATATGCAGGTCCCACTGGAATATTACTATCCAGAAAGGGATAGTTTACGATGTCGAAATTGTAATCATCTCTTTTGTCATAAAGTCAACGAGAGAGAATGCCCGCTTCATTTTTATAGAGATAGAGATCTAAATAAGATGTGCCTGTAAGGCTATCTGTAGTTTCCTTCAAATCCAGTGAAGGTGGATATATATCATTCACTGCGTCATTTATATAGCGATTATCCACAGCGAGAAGATCGTCTATATAGCGTTTGGTGAATGAGAAGGAACGGGCTTTGAATGGATCGGTTTTGGAAAGCGCCTGCATATAGTCATATTCATAAGAGAACAGATACAGGTCGGCCAACAGGGGTGCACAATTAGTACCCATTGGAATACCTATATGCTGCTGATATATTGTGTTGCCAAATTTCACATAGATATTTTTTAATGAGAAATTCAAGCAACCCTATAAACAAAGAAACATCCCATGAATGATATCTCTTGTATGTAGTCGAGCTAAAGAATGCTTTATGGCTTCCGACATTAATATATCTACGATCAGTTTTCTTGAACACAGATACTATTAACGAACTTAGACGGCCAGTAAGGTTCTGATGAGGGATTGTGGTATAGAGAGTCGAGAAATCCCATGTGGATACATGTCTATACGGTATGTGACCTTTAGCATCAAGTTCTTCTGTAAGACATTTTGAGTTTTTCAATATCCACATACATTCAACGCCAGAGTTTTTAGAAATAGTAGCGCAATACCTTTCCCAAAATGTTTTTACCTCCTGAAGGGCCCTCGTCAACAGGGTTGAAAGAAGCTTGGTGGTGCAGCTTCTAGAACCAGCTATGAATCTAGCTTTGTATGGTGATTTATGCATTTTGGGAGTGCAGTATACCTTTGGTATATCGTTATATTTGGTTGGAAGACAAATACCTCTTTCCTTGAGAAACGTTTTGTGATTGTTAACTAAATCTTCAAGAGTAAATGCAGTTTGAGAGTAAGTAGACGTATTTGATGACGATATGTTTACACTCAATTCTTCAACCAGCACCTGGTAATAGTAATATTTACATATAAATATTATATTATTTGGAGCTTTGTCTGCTGGGACTATGACGAATTTACTCTGGAGATTTGCTAGAACTTCTTGTGAATTGGGGATTCTCAGTACTTGTTTTGTTTGGGGAAGGGTACTTCTGTCAATATGGCGGATTGTTTCAACGACCTTGCTCTTGGTGAGGTCCAGCCAATCAGCGAGTACTATAGGTTCAACTTTTTTCTCGCTTAGACCAATCAATAACGTACTGTTCCAATGCAGACAGGACTATCTTCTGGTCGGCCTTCAGATTTATTCTTCTTGGCTCTCTATATTTAGGCCCTTTCATCAGGAGTAATTTCAGATCCTTATCACTCACCACATCAAGGTCACCAGTCACAATATGTTTGCATGGTGTATAGATAAAGTTCGACAATTCACAATCACAACTATAGCCTCCTGACGCGTATAAGTTCCAGTCAAATTCCTTGACAGCATTGGAGTAATTGAATATTTTGGTGGCTATAGATTTAGTGTACTTATATGAAATGCAAGGAGGTTCTGTGAACTCAAAATAGTTTGGTACAGCGTTGCGTACCTCTGGATCATTCAGGATTCGAGGTAAATTAATGATGTCCAGTCTTTTATCTAAGTAGTTGAGTTTCAAGAAAAGCCGATCTTGAGATGTTTCGATTATGTTAACTGGACGATACAACCGAAAATACGCTATATCTTGACATACTTTACTGATTTTTGATGGTATTATATATCCTGAAGATGCAGATTGTTGTATATCTCTGGCTATTTGATTTAAAGCTCTCAGAGGTAACGCATACAGAACTGTACGTTAGCTATGTATACTATTGGGTGCGTTAGTTAAACCCACTAAGTAATTTAAAGTGATATGATCGTGAATCATCGAACTATTAAACTTTCGCCAACCATGGCTGCGTTGTGTCCGTTGATGGGGTTTAAATAGTTGGGTAATGTTGGATATATTTGAACGGCGGTTTGTAGCATTGCCGAGCCCACTGACATTATCATTTAAACCAAACGGAAACACTGACCCAAGTTCTAGCATCCAGAATAATTCCCGCTCTCGGATTTTTCTCTCAAATCCAAAGGGGGAATCCTTAGTAGATGGGTAGACGACGTCTATGATCTGAATACTAAAGTTATCCCAGCCATGGTCGGGTCCAGAAAAATGCTACCTATAAGCAATTGCTTTTTCCTAACGGATTTTCTGTGACCGTTCACCCTAAGATGGAGTCTTTGGGTGGTCTTGCCAACATACTGTTGACCACACTTCTTACAGGAAACTAAATAAATACAGTTTGTAGTAGAACAACTAAGATCAACATAAGAGTTGACAGAATATGAGTTACCAGTTAACGCGGAACTAAATGAAGCTGACGTATTAAAGAGTGGACACGTGAGACATCCACGATGTCCACACTTCGAAATTTTGAAATTATTACATGTAGAATTCGGTGCTAAACAATCATCAAGCGCAATATTACAAGGTTTGATGTCGTGGCCTTGCTTTGCTGTCAGAAATATATCTGTCATTTGGATTGAAAAAGGTCTTAGTGCATTTCGAACTATTAGAGACTCGGCCGAGAAACCTGCACTGAGGTTCCTCGGGTCTGTCTTAATATTATTTCTTTGTATTGTATCCATATTGTAGTCTGTCATACTTTCAATGTATCTAACCAAAATGGGTTTTTAATATTTTTCATGATATTATTAATGTATTCTGCTCCTAAAGTGCAGATGACTTCGTAGCAATCTGAATCGAAAAGTTTATTTCATTCATGAGCTTTTAGGACGAGCCTTCTTATCCAGAAAACTTTTAGCGACTGTATAAAGGAAGTAAATTTAACATCCTAAATCTACCAAGTTCATAGTCACGAGTAAGTTGAACTCTTCCAATTCTGTCTGGCCCATTTTTCCATAGGAATGGGGAAAGTAAGGAATTTATATCGACTATGACATGATCAGGGGGGTTGGCGAAGCAAGAAAAAGGTGTATCAGTTTGGCCATGGCAAGGGATTTTATGACTGTAATTTTTCCTAATCGTGTCAAGTTTCGTAATCTCCACTTCTGTAGTTCTTTTTTAAGATCTTCTACTCTGGCAAGGTAATTGATTTTCCATATATCATAAAATCTGCCCGTGGAGAAGTTTATGCCCAGTAGCGTGAAATCATTTACCCAGTCGAGACGCACCTCAGTATGAAGTTTGAAATCAGCACCATACACAGAACCTATCCATAAAGCTTTGGGGTTTTTTCTATGTTTATTTTTAGTCCAGAAAATTTATAAGATATTTTTAAGCATTTGAGAGCTTCTCTCAAGGACTCGTCTGAACCGTCAAGGATTAGTTGAGTATCATCAGCATATTGACTGATCTTGAAATTGTTCATGCTATGTCTATCCCTTTTATTTTGCCATTGTTCCTGATTAAACTGCCAAGAACATCTGCATATATGAGAAAAATATATGGTGAAATTGGGTCACCTTGCCTACAGCCAGAGTTCATGGAGAAAAAATGTACCAGACCATGGCTTCGAGAATTTTGATTTTATTCCAGTTTCCTCAGAATCCGTCCGCTCCATTCTGTTAGACCTAAAGACTAAGAAAGCCACAGGGGTGGATAATCTACCCGCCAAGATAGTAAAGACTAGTGCTGGGTCATTATGTACCCCACTGTCGTTGTTTTTTAACAGATGCGTTGTTGAAGAACAATTCTCAGATAGCCTGAAGGGAGGTCAAATCAGCCCGATTTATAAAAAATCTGACCCATTTGCAAAAGAAAACTTTCGGTCAGTATTTGAAAAGTTAATGATGAACAAACTTATGGAACACTTCAGTTCTATATTTCATAACATCCTCTCCGCGTTTAGAAGCGGTTATGGTTGTCAAACAACCTTGCTGAGACTTGTGGAGGACTGACGAGAGGCCTTGGACAACCACGGATTCGTGGGCACCATCTTGATGGACTTGTCTAAGGCCTTCGACTGTCTTCCACATGAACTCATCAATGCTAAACTCAAGGCCTACGTTCTCAGTAAGAAATCATGTGGGCTTATGAACAGTTACATGTCCGATAGAAAACAGAGAGTCAAGCTGGGCTCAGCCTGTAGTAAATGGCTAGATGTTGCTAAAGGAGTCCCTCAGGGGTCCATCTTGGGACCTCTGATATTCAATATCTTCATAAATGATATATTTTATTTTGTTCACAGTGCCAAACTGTACAACTACGCAGATGACAATACTTTGTCATATGCCCATAAGTCACTAACAAACTTAAAGGAAATAATCCAGAAGGAAAGTGATGTAATTGTAGACTGGTTTGGCAATAATGGCATGCAGGCCAACCCGGAAAAATTCCAAGCTATGTGCCTCGGAAAAGAAGGTAACAAAGAATGTAGAAACTTTGCCCTTAAGAACATAGAAATTAGTTGTTACGATAGTGTAAAGCTGTTAGGAATTGAATTTGACTACCTCTTAACTTTCCACCAACACATTACAAATTTATGCAAGAAAGCAGGTAGTCAGATCAATGTCCTGGCACGACTTAGTCACCTTTTATCAACACAAACAAAACTGTTGATCTACAAGTGTTTTATTCGGTCAAACTTTAACTACTGCCCTATGGTGTGGCACTTTTGCAGCAAGAAAAACACCGACAAGATGGAAAGAGATTTGTTTACCGTGACTTCAAAAATGAGTTTTTTTCAGAGGGAGGCGAATCGTGCAAATGCGCAATTTGCAAGCCTTAATAGAGTGTTAGAACTGTTGGAAAAAGTCCAACTCACCCACTCATCCTTAACTCAAACTTAGTGGTAATTATGTTTGTGATTGGAAAGATATATTAATTAATGCTTAGATGCAAATTAAAAACAATTAAAAAGAAAACAAACAAATAATGTGATAAGGAAATTCAATGAAAATTCATTATATGTACCATATTTACTGTAATTATATATTAGTTAGTCGACCAATAGCTCACTCAGAGCACAAGTAAATGTAATTTATTCAAGCCTTCTTCAAATTATTGTAAATATATGGGGGATTACAGTGATATAATAATTGTGTGATTACACTGAAATAATAATTCAATAATTAAAAACGATTAAATAAGAAAACAAACAAATATTACGTATGAATATATTTGATAAAAAAGTTCATTGCATTTTTATATATTTCTACATTTTTATTGTTATTATACATTTGTTTGTCGGTCAATAGCTCGTTCAGAGCTGATGTTTTCTGGTTTGTATGTTATACCGACGCTAAATAAAGTTTCTTACTCTTACTCTTACTCTTCGGACATCGATATAGTCATTATCATTCATGGTGTTTAGTACAGTTTGTCTAGCATTCGGGTTGTTTATGTGTTTATAGTTATAGGTATCAATCGATTAATTTAGAACAAGGTTCCAATCGCCACATATTATTACTGATGGGTTTCCGATGTTCTGTATTTTTCTGTTGATAGTATTATAAAATGGCGGTTTGTCCGTATTTGGGCCATATAAACTAACCAACGTGACCGGAACTTCAGAAATCTCCATATTTAAATTATATAGTTGCCCTGAGAATCAATATCTACGTTTGGGACTAGTATAATCAAAATTATTATTTAACAATATCATTACACCTCGTAATCTAGACGAGAGGGGGCTTACCCAGGCATATTGATCCCAGTCTTGCTTAATATCATAGTCCTTGTCACTGTGCGTGCCCTGTAGGCAGATAATGGGAACGGTTTTCTTCTTAAAGTAATGGGAAACATCTTTCCTATTTTGCTTGTCAGCCAATCCCTGACAGTTCATGGAGACAATGTTGACGGCGTCAGCCATTGTTAATAAGTGGTAAGTTCTTGGCTTTAGACTATACTTGGTACCAATACTGAAAAACCACCCTTGATGCAAGAAAAAGCTCTGGGGCCTTTTTTCTATCCTGCGTGAGAACAATGCTGTGGCACCAAGCCATTTACCAGCCGTAGTTAATGACTATGCTTGTGATAAACGGTATAGAAAATATCCAATTAAATCCAATTAAATGAATTCTAATAATTGCCAATCTACAATGGTAATGCAATATTAATAAAGTATAGATGTAAATCTTCGAAACACATATGATATAACACGCCATTATTCAATAAATTGTCAAAGAAAACATTTCATTTTAACGGTTTATGTTTCGCTACCTACCGGTACCGTCTGTAATTCAATTGTTGTGTGAGATCATCTTGACGCGGTAGTTGTAGGGGACCCAAATGATTTAGCCTGAATATTGGAATCAGAATCAGAATCATTTTATTACTAATCTAAGGGGCAGACAATCACAGTATGGTGTACAAGACTGATCAATTGAATGGAATTCTTACATAACGTGAAATCTCCCCGCCTCACCTCTAAATATAAACAATAACGATTGAATTCAAGCATTTGACCTAACCTTGGAACTGTCAACCAGATATGTAACTAAAGAGTTGCATACAGTGTCATTTTTACAGCTCAACAACCAACTAAGCTGATAATGATAGAGACTCAAACTTATGAGTAACCGAGTAGAAAAAGAGCTGCTCTGAAAGTGTCATACATTGGACACTCAAGTAAAAAATGGATTTCAACTTCTTTGATATTCATATTACACATTTTACATAATCCGTATTTTATTATATCTATCTTTCCCTTTTGCCAATTTATGTGCGCTAAGTCGAAATGTTCTTATTTCTCGTCTACACTCTCTAGATTTAACAATAAACAAGTAAGGTTGTGTCTGGAAGCGACCTTTGAAAAGCTGGTAAGTACGTAGCTTAAAACCACTATTGACGTAAGTAGTATATAGAACACGGGACGAGGTAAGTTTTCCAGGGAGGTAACTCTTGGTCTCCTTTTTTCCAGGTTAAAGGTATAGGGAACTCCCCGTCATCTCCCCACAGAGACCGAAAGCTACCTCCAACACAGGAGAGTTCCAATCTAGGGGGCGCCACCAGCTCAAGGTCACCATAGTTCCGGCAACCTTTAACCTTTGTATTCTTCCGCGGTCTGGTGGTGGTGCGGTCGCTGAAAAAAGCTTCCGCGGAGAAAAAGTAGTCCCCAGACTTCAAATACGCTGCATGGCTCGATTGGGTCGTATGAGGTATCAATGTGAAGCATTCGTGAAGGGGCATCTGATGGGCTGGGTGTGGGGTTGGAATATCGTCATTCTGCGCATGCGCGGTGGACAAAGGGTATGGAAATAGACGTTTTGGGGTCTAGGGGAGCCACTAGTCGGTCGATGGAGTCATATGAGGTATCAATGTGAAGCATTCATGAAGGCGCATCTGATGGACTGGGTGTGGGGTTGAAATATCGTCATTCTGCGCATGCGCGGTAGACCAAGGGTATGGAAATAGATGTTTTGGGGTCTAGGGCGGCCACTAATGGACCGATGGGGTCGAGTGAGGTATCCATGTGAAGCCTATGTGAGGGGGCATCCCACTGGATGGATGTGGGGTCCGAATATCGTCATTCTGCGCATGCGCAATAGACAAAGGGTATGAAAATAGATGTTTTGGGATCTAGGTGAGCCACTAATGAGCCGATGGAGTTGAGTGAGGTATCCATGTGAAGCCTAGGTGAGGGGGCATCCGATTGGACTAGTGTCTCGGCCGTTGTCCACATTTTGCGCATGCGCAGACAGGGAATTCTGGGAAAAGGGTGTGGACATAGACGTTTTAGGGTTTAGGTGAGCCCCTAATGATCCTATGGTGTCGTATGAGGTCTTATTTTGAAGCTGTCGTGAGGAAGCATCCGCCTAGGCTAGTGCGTCGTTCGTTGTCCATAGTCTGCGCATGCGCAGTCTGGCCGGAGTATAGAAATAGACGTGTTGGGGTTTAGATGGGCCACTAGTGGGCCGATTGGATCGAGTGAGGTATCAATGTAAAGCATACGTGAGGGAGTCTCCAACGGGCTGGGTGTGACGTGGAACTGACGTCATTCTGCGCATGAGCAGTAGAGAAAGTGTATGGGAATAGACGTTCTGGGGCCTATGCGAGCTACTTTTGGGTCGATGGAGTCGAGTGAGGTATCCATGTGAAGCCTATGTGAGGGAGCAACCGCCTGGAGTAGTGTCTCGGTCGTTGTCCACATCCACATAGACAATGCCATCTACGTATACCGTGGATCCTTCTTCCCACGCCTGGGCCGTTACCAAGACCCTACGCGAGGCTTCACCCTAGACCCCGATCTGTGGACAGCCTTCGAGAAAGTGGTGCCTATTGTGGACCAGCTGTTTACACCGGACGAGCGGTCAGCTGTTCAGTTGGAGTGGGCTCGTGCCCTGAGTGAAGCGGCAGCAGAACCCAATGAACAAATGTCTAGCAATGAACCAGACGATGATGCCATTGATCATCCGACTAGACTCAGTCAGCCCAGTGACATGACCACCCGATCCTTTGATCTCACGGGGTTCTCCATATAAATACGAGAGACAGTCAAATCTGGTACCATTCACGTACTGACCATGACGGAGCATATAATACGGGCGTATCTCAGCTTGACCCCCGAGGTCTTCCTGCACGTTTATGCGGATAAGGTCGATATCATGGAGGACGTGGGAGACATCTGTGATGCGGACCCCGAACAACCGTGCCCGGCTCACATTCGTCTGTCCCGGGAGGGCTGGACCAAATTCAAACGGGTGTTGTCTGGTGAACTGGACGGCGATCTCATCCACTTGTGTCACGATGTGTACATCCGACGCGGCCCTTTGCTCAATTGGCTCGGCTAGATGGGGGTACAGTGCATTTTACCCTTCACCCTGATCTATGGTCTGCATTGGAAGATGCCGTGGTAGATGTGGATCAAGTGCGTATCAAGCGGTCATCAGACGAGTTGGACTGGTCATTTACCATGGACACTGCGGAAGCCAACGAAGAAAATCAGAAAGAAACTCCGGCCCATGATATACCCGTTATAAATAAACGATAGAGCCAGGGTCCATCATCATTTGTCACCATGAAGCGCTGGGAGAAGGTGTTGGATAACTTATACTACAGTCCCGACAGTCCGGCGGCCTATAGTGCATTGTCGGCTCTCTATCGAGCGGCCACACCCCAGGGGATACAACGTGCCCAAGTCCGAGATTGGTTAAGAAAACAAGACACCTATACCTTACATCGATCTGTCCGTCGCCATTTTCTTCGGAACCGGGTCATCGTGGGAGGAATAGATGCCCAGTGGCAAGCAGATTTGGTCGATATGAGCGCCTTTGCCAAACACAACGAAGGGAATCGGTATATCTTGACGTGCATCGATATCCTATCGAAGTATGCGTGGGGGGTACCCATCCGGACGAAAACGGGGGCGAATCTCATAGCGGCGTTCAAAGACATATTCAAGACCGGGCGCAAAGCTTTGTATTTGCAAACCGACGAAGGCACGGAATTCCTCAACAGACTGTTCCAACAGTTCCTGAAAGCCCAGAAGGTGTTTTTCTTCCATACGTACAACGAGACCAAGGCTTCCGTGGTGGAAAGGTTCAACAGGACATTAAAAGGCCGTATGTATAAATATTTCACATGTAAGAATACAAGGCGGTACATCGATGTTCTCCCGAAACTTGTGAGTGGTTACAATCGAGCCTATCACCGGAGTATAGAGAGAGCCCCCATTACCGTGACCCAACGCAATGAAACCCAAGTCCGGCGTGTCTTGTACCCCAGGCAATCGCAGCGAACGACGAAGGCGGTGTTCAAGGTCGGGGACCCTGTACGGATCAGTAAAGTCAAAGGTCAATTTGAGAAAAGTTACTTGCCCAACTGGAGCGATGAGCACTTCCTGATTAAACGGCGCCTACCCTGACAGCAGCGAGTCTATGAACTGGAAGATCTTCAAGGGGAACCGTTGCTAGGGACGTTTTACCAGGCGGAATTACAGCCTGTGGTAAAAACACAGCAAGACTACTACACGGTGGAGCAGATTTTGAAAACGGAACGTCGACGTGGCAAACTGTTTCATTTCGTCAAATGGCAAGGCTGGCCCAGTTCCTTCAATTCCTGGGTCGCTGCCAACCAGGTGAAACGACTATAAAGCCCGACACCACTGCCGTCATCCTTCATTCCACGTCCGACCACAGTGCTATGGACAAACAGCAGCTGCCTCTGAACACAGCGTCTCCCAAAACGCGCAAAGCGCAAGTGGGCTTTGTGGTGATACTGCTAACCCTGCTGAGTGTGTTGTACGGAGGTGTGTTTTACGACGTAGCCTATGTCAGCACGTTATTTAACCAACTGAGAACACCAGCCACCAGTGAAACCGGTCTACAGATAGCACCAGTCAACCCCGTATCGAGCCCAGTCACCACCACACCCCGTGTACAAGCCACGTCGAGCTCCACACCAAGCTCCACACCTACACCAAGTACACCCACTACGTCTGAAAACCCACCGGATTTCATCCCTCACAGTGAATATGTGACGACTGACGTTGTACCCACCACCATCATCACTCGCAGTGAACAGACAACGACGACTGACGTTGTACCCACCACCACCACTCCAATTCACTCGTACCAAATTTACAAGAGCGGGTTACCACGACAGCGCATACACCTCGAACCATGGACCCTCGGTGGCAGCATCCCTTCACTTGCGTCATCGCAGGACCGACGGGTTCCGGCAAAACGCACTTCGTCAGGAAGCTCCTTCAACACGCCGACAGCATGATCACCCCACCCATTGCCCGAGTCGTGTGGTGTTATGGAGAATGGCAGGCAGCGTATGCAGCAATGCCCCATATCACGTTCGTGGAAGCCCTACCCAACCTGGCCGATTTGGAACCCGACACCTTGGTGGTTCTGGATGATCTCATGGCGGAGACGGATGCACGGGTCACCCAACTCTTTACCAAAGGCAGCCATCATCGACGGCTCAGCATCATCTACATTGTGCAGAATCTGTTCAGTAAAACAAAGAACATCGGAATATCAGCTTAAATGCCCACTACCTGGTGGCCTTCAAAAACCCGAGAGATACCACTCAACTGCTGCACCTGGCGAGACAGATGTATCCCGGCCGCACACCGTTTGCGTTGGAAGCCTTCAAAGATGCCACAACCCCTCAGCACGGGCATATGCTCTTCGACCTCAAGCAAGCCACCCCCGACCACCTTCGACTACGGACCGGCATCTTTCCCGGAGAGACCCACCACGTGTACATGCAAAAATAATGTAAACACATCCACAGTGGCGCCCCCAGCTGGGCTGTGAGTGTTTGATGATGGGGATAATAAAAAGAATTAATACCACAGCATGGTTCACTTTGTCTCTGTTCTCTGAAGTAGATAAAAAGAGCAGAGTTGTGGGTTCTAGCATTAGTCTGCGCGAGTACGGAAGCACGCTCCGACGCTCCGTGTATTGAAGACGGCCCCATCCGAGTTGGTCCGAACCCTTGTACGCTGTCTGTGCGAGATCCGGTACAACCTGTTAAAAGCAACGTTCCACTGACTCCGGCTCAGAAGACCAAGTTGGCCAAGCATACAGGTCTCCGAACCCTAGTCCAGAACCGGGTCCCTCAAACACAAAAGAAAAAAGTGTTACAGAAAGACGGCTTTCTCGGGGCCATATTAGCACCGTTGGCCGCTTCCGTGTTGGCTCCAGTATTGGGTGAACTCTTCGGCCGACAATGAACCACACGAAAAGAATGGTCCTCGTCGAACCACGGTTCCTTCAAAACCTCCAATCGCCCTACCCTGTCCCACCTACGGTGAAGACCATAAACACCCTCGATGGAGAGATGCAACAGATCTTACAGAGACCGGGGTTAAGCGACAGTGAGAAAGTACAACGGTACAATGAGACGCTTCAACGGTACATGACGTTCATCGACCAATACAAAACCCTCTCTACCCCACCACCACCACCACCACCACGTGACACACCGCCGACCTCAGCACCGCTCCAACAGCCGCCATTACCAGGGGTACCACCCACAGCCCCACAGCGGGTGGAAGACGAAGTGCTGAAGAGTGTACCTGCATCGTTCAAGAAACAAGCTGGCCTGGTATTACAACGGATGAAAGAGAATCCTAACATGAGTTGGAATGATAAAGGCGAACTACTGGTACAGAATCAGGTGGTCCCCGGGACCCACATGACGGATTTAGTGAATGACCTGGTGCGTAAACGCAGGTCGCACACGGATCCTCGAGGATGGGAGGTCTTCGCTCAAGGCTTGAAAGACATGCATGTACCACAGGAATTGGTGGGAAACCCCCACCGCTGGGCCTTTATGCAGCGAACCCAGCAATCGCCGAGTGGCCCACTACCTTCTTGGGAATCCGAATGGGAACCGGAGTCACCCCCCAAAACACCACCACCACAACGGGCACTTTCTTTTCAGACCTTTAAAAAACCATCCCTGATCAGGACACCCCACATCTCCAGAGCCGTGACACGTAGCAAGTCAACGCGACGAACACGACGCCGGACACAACCGCCCAAGGCCTGGAACACCTATTAAAACCAACAGCAGCAGCAGGACAGCTCAGTCGCCATGTTTTACCTCACCCTACCCAGTAACAGTTCGCTGGATGTGTTTCCTGACAACACCTTGGCCAAGTACTTGACCCAGTTACCGCAACCGTTGCATTTACCTGGGCGCTGGAAATGTGGCCTCGTGGATATCCAATACCCTTACTCGTGGTACAACGTGCGAGCCAATGAAGTGTGGTACGAGGTGACCTACGAAGGAAAAGACACCCGACTCACCCTCCCCGAAGGCCAATACGATACTCCCAATGAGTTCATGGGTGGGCTGTCAAGATTGTTGCATTATAAGGCTCTACGGGAGGTCACGAATACTTCAAAACCCATCAAATCCTTTCCCTTCAAGAATCACGTGGACTTCGATTACAACGCACACAACGACAAGGCACAGCTTATCGTCACCGCCAATGCGAGTGTCGTACTGAGTCCTATCCCACAGCAAATGCTGGGTTTCGATCTACAGACGTTCGCTGGTCCCACCGAACACCATGGCGAGATCCCGATGGATATGAGGTCGGGTATGTACGGACTTTACGTCTACTCGGACGTAGTCGACAACCACATCGTGGGCGATATCAACACACCTCTGTTACGGGTGGTCCCCATTAAAAAGACGTATGGAGCTCAAGTCATCCACAGTTTCACCCACATGCTCTACCTGCCCGTACGACAAACCGACATCAACACGATCACGGTGGATATAAGAGATGACACGGGACGACCGGTGGCATTCGAACGAGGAAAAGTGGTGCTGACATTTCATTTTCGACAAGCACGTGCTCCCCACTTTGCATAATGAAAGTACCTTACGAGTGCGATGCACGCAGCTATATGGACTATTATGCCCAACAGGCCGGGGGTGGCTTTCCGGTCTTTAGTGGTGCACGCATGCAACGAGGACATGGGCTGGGGAACATACTCGGGAGCATCGTCAAAACGTTCCTGCCTTTGGTGACGCGTGGGGTGAAAGCAATCGGCAAACAAGCGGTACGCAGTTGACTGCAAGTCGCCGGTGATGTCTTGGGGGGTACGGCACCCAAAGAAGCCTTGAAACGGCGGGCCAAAGAAGCAGGAGGCGTCTTGGTGGCCAAAGCACAACGCACCGTAGGGAATAAAAGACCTGCACCACCGAGACCACGCACCAGTCGACGACCGACCCAGCGACGACGCACATCGAAGACCCAGGATATCTTTTCTTAAACATGTCCTTGATCCACGCAGAGTCCTGCCCTTCCACCAACAGTGAATTTGATTTGTGGACCGTCCCGCCCACACAGACCAGTGCCGAACAAGGATTATGAGTGGAGCATCTCCCGCTCTCCAGCATCAACGAAACAGGGCCCATCGAGTTCACCATCAATAATGCGGATACGGCCTATGTGGATTTAGCCCATACATACTTGTATGTGAAAGCCAACATCGTCAATGGAGATGGCTCCAGAATCGTCGACCAAGCAACGGTGGGCCCGACGAATCTCTGGCTGCACTCGATGTTTCATCAGGTGGATATATTTCTCAGCGACAAACTCATCAGTGACTCGACCAACACGTACCCCTATCGAGCCTACATCGAGACGCTGTTGTCGCATGGGCGAGAGGCTAAAAAATCTCAACTGACAGCTGCTTTATTCTACCAGGACACAGCCCAGTACATGGGCGTAGAGAACGACAATGTGGGATATAACAAACGGAAGGATTTGACCGCGAACGGCGTCTCGGTGGATCTCATGGGTCGACTGCACGCAGACATGTTCATGGAAGACCGGCACCTGTTGAACAAGATCCCCATCAAAATCCGACTGATACGGGCGCCTCCGACCTTCGCCTTGATGGCCACTAACGTAGACGGGCATGCAGCTGACTATAAGATTGTCATCCAAGACGCAGTCCTGTATGTCCGAAAAGTGAAACCGAATCCAGCCGTTCAATTGGGACACCTCAAAGCCTTGGAAACAAAACCAGCCCAGTACCCTATCCGACGTGTGCAAACCAAAGTGTTCTCTGTGTCTGCTGGAAATATGAGCGCCAACAAAGAAAACCTGTTCCTGGGGGAACTACCCAAGCGATTGATCCTGGCCTGTGTGGAAAATACCAGTTTCAGCGGAGCCTACCCAGAGAATCCGTTTGACTTTAAACATTTCGGCATCAATTTTGTGGCCCTGCATGTGGATGGACAACAGGTCCCAGCCACGGCCTTAACACCGAACTTTGGGCGCGCGAATTTCATTCGAGCCTATCAGAGCCTGTTTACAGCCACCGGTCAAATCAACCAGGACGAAGGGAATATGATCAGTCGGGAGGACTACGCGAACGGATACACGTTGTTCTGTTTCGATTTGACCCCCACCTTAGAGAACGACCATCAGCTGGCCCTCGCCAAGCAAGGCAATTTACGGTTGGAAATACACTTTGCACGACCCTCCGGAGCACCGTCAATGTGATCTGCTACGCCGAATTTGACAACATCATTCAAGTGGACAAAGCGCGCAACGTCCTGTGTGACTTCTCCACCTAACATGGATACAGACCAGATAACCACCGTGCTGGAGAATGACCCAGAGACACGTATGGTCTTTCAAGGGGTGTTCGCCCGAGATGTGTTCCCATTAGACCGTATGTATCCTGCTGCTTACGTTCTCAACACGGACCCGATGGATCGGCCCGGTGAACATTGGGTGGGCGTGTACTTGACAGAACAGCAGGGCGAATACTTTGACCCTTACGGCCTGCCACCCCTCCATCCCGATTTAACAGACTTCATGGATCAAGGCACAGAGACGTGATGTTGGAACAGTCAAACGTTGCAAAGCCTGACCAGTAGCGTGTGCGGACAATATTGCTTGTTTTACCTGTACCATCGTCGCCGGGGCAGAACCTTATCTACCATCGTACAGATGTTTGACGAGTACCCCAAGGCCGAGGACCGCGACGTACTCGTATATGACTGGGCCGTCCATCATTTCAATGTACAAGCCCCGTTCTGGGCTTAAGTTCTTTCAATGTACAAGCCCCCTGTTCTGGGCTTAAGTTTGCAAGCCCCCTGTTCTGGGCTTCAGTTCTTTCAATGTGCAAGCCCCCTGTTCTGGGCTTCAGTTTTCACGTGGTTGTTCTCACGTTGTTGTTGTTACTGAATAAAAAACAAAATGAGATTTCACCAAAAAAACCTGTCTTGTGTGTTTTCTATACGAGCATAATGCATGAAACTGGCTTTGAACACCGTATTAGCCAATCAGTGGCGTGGAATGGGGCCAAAGGTAACCCATCCATGTCCAGAAAACATTACCCGGGTGTACAAGAACCCGGATGTAGGCTCGGACGTAGGCGAAAGCATCCCAGTACCCGGATGGAGGCGCAGACATGAGCGAAATTCTAGTACCCGTCCATTGGTTCTTTTTATCGATCGCTCATTGGCTCTTTTTCTCGACCGCTGATTGGTCCAAATGGAACTGCCCATCCTTCCCAGATTAATTTACAATCCCCTTTTTGGGTTCAAGCTCTGTATATCGATGCCGCAACATTGTTGCCGAACCTTGCCGAAAGGGAGACCTTAGACCTTTTGACCCGACATTCACCCGCGCACTGCCGGTGATGACGCGCGCGCGCGCGTGCGGCCGGAGAATCCGCGCGCGCGCGCGCTGCGGCCGGGGCGGGCCGGGCCGGGAAAACCCCCACAGACAGGTCAGTACATGCATTCCTATCATGTTCCCAGGTCACACCCCATTCACACAGACCCTCATGCATACCCGGATGCAGGCGCAGACGTCAGCGAAATTCTGGCAGGAAAACCCCCACAGACAGGTCGGTACATGTCCTATCATGTTCCCAGGTCGCGCCCCATTCACCCAAACCGGAAGTGACGTCATACCCCTAATTTTACATGCACCCACCCATGACTGGATGCCCCTTCAAGGAATAGAAAACCCTTTAAAAAGTATGTTGTAAATGAAAAAATAGTTCCATCACTGTCCAAAATTATTTTTTATTTATTTTTCCGATTTTTTTCAAGTGAGCAAAAAGACAATAAACTTTGGATGGTGGCCTGTGAGTGTCATTCCGCATTATTATTTTTGATATTTCTCGATGTTATAATTTTTCTTTAATCAAATGTACTGCTATACACACTGTAATATGGACTAGACATCGACATAATAACAAATCTGAATGTCTGATAGGAACCATCTTTGCTCATTTGCTGATAACGTAACGGGGAGCTCTCCATTATATATTCGACATTTTTCGATATGTACCTGTGGGCAGGTTGTAGTTGAAGACCTTCTTGCACACCATGGGCTTCCTAAAGAAGTTGCGTACAGACAAATGTTGGTGAAATGGCAAATAAATAGTTTGGGCCCAGTTGCATAATCTAGGCCCAATTATGTAATCTACGTACATGGTTGTTTAACCATTAAATAAGCAATAATGTTCGACGTTCAACCTTCAAAATACTTCCCTATCGATGTCTACTGCCCTGTTGAACCAGAATAATGGTGAGTGCTTTGTGGGTATCTGCAATAATTGAGAGGACAGGAAAATGGATGGTCGTAACAGACCACCATACAAACACATATATCAAATGCGTTTTATTCGGTAAAAAAAAATCGGAAAAATAAATAAAAAATACTTTTGGACAGTGATGGAACTATTCTTTCATTTACAACGTACTTTTTTCAAGAGTTTTCTATTCCTTTCACGAATGCTTCACTTTGATACCTCACTCGACTCCATCGGACCATTAGTGGCCCACCTAGACCGCAAAAACGTCTATTTCCACACCCGTTTCCCACAATTCCCTGTCTGCGCATGCGCAGAATGTGGACAACGGCCGAGACACTACTCCAGGCGGTTGCTCCCTCACATAGGCTTCACATGGATACCTCACTCGACTCCATCGACCCAAAAGTAGCTCGCATAGGCCCCAGAACGTCTATTTCCATACACTTTCTCTACTGCGCATGCGCAGAATGACGTCAGTTCCACGTCACACCCAGCCCGTTGGAGACTCCTTCACGTATGCTTTACATTGATACCTCACTCGATCCAATCGGCCCACTAGTGGCCCACCTAAACCCCAACACGTCTATTTCTATACTACGGCCAGACTGCGCATGCGCAGACTATGGACAACGAACGACACACTAGCCCAGGCGGATGCTCCCTCACGACAGCTTCAAAATAAGACCTCATACGACACCATAGGATCATTAGGGGCTCACCTAAACCCTAAAACGTCTATGTCCACACCCTTTTCCCAGAATTCCCTGTCTGCGCATGCGCAAAATGTGGACAACGGCCGAGACACTAGTCCAATCGGATGGCCCCTCACCTAGGCTTCACATGGATACCTCACTCAACTCCATCGGCTCATTAGTGGCTCACCTAGATCCCAAAACATCTATTTTCATACACTTTTGTCTATTGCGCATGCGCAGAATGACGATATTCCGACCCCACATCCACCCAGTGGGATGCCCCCTCACATAGGCTTCACATGGATACCTCACTCGACCCCATCGGTCCATTAGTGGCCGCCCTAGACCCCAAAACGTCTATTTCCATACCCTTGGTCTACCGCGCATGCGCAGAATGACGATATTTCAACCCCACACCCAGCCCATCAGATGCCCCTTCACGAATGCTTCACATTGATACCTCATACGACCAAATCGGACCATGCAGCGTATTTAAAGTCTGGGGACTTTTTCTCCGCGGAAGCTTTTTTCAGCGACCGCATCACCACCAGACCGCGGAAGAATACAAAGGTTAAAGGTTGCCGGAACTATAGTGACCTTGAGCTAGATTGGAACTCTCCTGTGTTGGAGGTAGCTTTCGGTCTCTGTGGGTATACACTTCGCCATCCATAAGATGGCTTGCGAATCGTGTGTCTCCATTATTGCGGAGCGATATCCGGTACTTTACCGGATTCTGTTCGGCCTTCATCCGGCGGAGAACAGACTCGAGAAATCTGATAAATTACAGGTTTTCATACCACTTCTGAAACAGATATTGCCTGGGCTTACAAATTATATAGGTATGTATAACTATCGTATCATCCAAGAGGTGTGGTGGATCTGAAATTTTGAACAAGTAGTTCATCACATGACTCGAAAATGGCGAGTTACGTTGGGGTTACGTCGGTAGCCCTTAGCTGATTGGCTGACGAAGTCACGTGGTATTGATTTATGGAAATTCCCTGTATCAGTTGCCGAAAGTAGGCTGAATATGGATACACACGATCCCAGGGTCAGTCTTACCGCGTATAGATGACCGAGATGGTTACAGGTTGGACGGGGAGTTCCCTATACCTTTAACCTGGAAAAAAGGAGGCCAAGAGTTACCTCCCTGGAAAACTTACCTCGTCCCGTGTTCTATATACTACTGACGTAAATTAATGAAAGTTGGCTCTATCTGGCATTACATCAAGTCTAACTTTGGAAAAGTCCACATCTTTGGACCACTTTTCATGATAATTAGTTTGAAGACTTCTGTACAATTTTTTGCCAATAATTTGTCTGACATAACAAAAGTGTGTGGGGGAAAAAGACACATATTTAAAGACGTATAAAGCATGGCCTCGAGCCCACCCCTGAACATTGGATGAATGCAATAATGAGTTCTCCCCATATTTACATCCGGGCTTTTGTGATATGTCAGCGCACATGGTCGACGGTAAAACGTTCGAGCTGCGACACACTGACTTCTGGCTGTTCATGTCTCGTTCCTTTAGTTTTCTGATGATAATAACAGTGAATAGGCCTCTGCCAGTTGAATGTAAATGCTTTATAATTACTTACAACAGTGTATGTCGCATAATTATTCAAGAACTCTAGCACAGGATATTATTTTTTATTTCCTAATTTCGGGTCAATGAGTGTCCAGTTTTCGTGCATTGCACTGCAGTCTCGTATTCATTCACACTAATATTCAGTTCTTTCTTTTTTCTTCATTCTGTTCGTTCCAACGTCGAGCTATTTTTTACCAGTGTGACTGTCCTTCCCAGGTAATAGGGGAGAAGAGAAAACCAACCAACCAACCAACACTAATATGTAATAGTATTGTTAATTTCCAAGATAATAGTAATTATTATTAATACAGCGTAGAAAGATAATCATTTCTCTAATTTCTCAAGTATGCTGGCATTTTTAAAGGTGATAGGACTAAATATGTGAAACCAGAATGTAGAAAAATAATAATTTGTACAGCTGCGTACAGGATACTCCAAATTAAATGGGTACAGGTCCAAATTAGACACCATCACATCTATAAGTGTACCTGTGGAAGAGAGGAAACATTTGCCCACTTTTTGCTGGAATAGCATGCTGTACTGCAGACAAATATCTACACCCTGCATGACATGGAGGGGGGAAACCCACCTTGCTGTTCGGATCATCGCTATATAGCTGAAATATCGCTGAACGTAACGTTAAACCTTAATTCTGTCTCTCTCTGGCTGTTCAGAACAAACAGAAATGGAGATAACTCAAAGAAAATAGAAAATCTATACAACAGGAAGTGCTCAAATTCATTCGAGCAAATGGAAGATTTATGATGCACCTTTTCCAGTCCGTGACCAGGGGTCGAAATTTAACCTGTCCCTGACGGGTAATTTTTTAAAGAGACAGGTAGAGAAATAAATTACCTGTCTCCAGTGACAGGTAGCCAATATTTTTTTTTTGGTGTTCTTAGACAAAATTCATTCAAAACAGCTGCTAATTAGTGCATGGAAACAAGGTGTCATTAATTTATTGATAGCTTGCAACATGTAGCTTTGTCATTAATCTTGAATTACATACTTGACAATTCCAACGGCCGTTTGTTCAGGTAACTGTTAACGGTGACGTGTTGACTTCTTGGTCACCTGTCTCGTGCGACAGGTAAATTATTTGAAACATTTCAACCCCTGACCTTGATTCCAACTATCAGTCTTTATAGTACATACTAGTGCAATTTACCTAGGGAACTGAAGTACCAAGTGTAATTCTAGAATCAGAGTTTTAGAGTGTCCAGTAGGACACTCGGATCAAGGATATTTCCTCAGTTTCTGGATCCCCTGTCTAGCTCGGTGGGGCCTTTCTTTACAATGTACGATCAAGGCCCTGGCACCAGACCACTCACCAGATGTAGTTGTTGGGGAGAATACCAGACGGGCCATATTTACTGATGCCGTTTGCCTCAAGGAATAAAATATATCTGATTCTATATCGTCTTTTCCTTTCATAAAATACCTTGTAACTGTTTGGTTGAAGTTTCCACTCTGCTTGCAAATATGTGCCACAACACCTGCCAGTTTTAGTCAAAAATCATTAGGTGGTTTCGTTCTCTTGTGCAGCTAAAGCTGAACAGTTTCTGATAAACAAGGTCTTTTATGACGGGTATG
Organism: Hanleya hanleyi; assembly: GCA_036873755.1. Classification (NCBI taxonomy): domain Eukaryota; kingdom Metazoa; phylum Mollusca; class Polyplacophora; order Lepidopleurida; family Hanleyidae; genus Hanleya; species Hanleya hanleyi. The sequence continues at coordinate 25,102 of JAVTVY010014433.1, forward strand.
ATGATCTAGAATCCAGTTATTACCCCTCGGGCAACTTTTTTTTGCCCGAAGGGTATTGTCGTCATCAGCGTCGTCTGTCCGTCTGTCTGTCTGTCTGTCCATCTTTCTTGTGAACACGATATCTCAAGAAGAATTATAGCCAGGCATTGTGAATTGATACCACGTATGTATTGGGTGAAGGGTCAGAAGCCTATTAAAAATGACTGACCTTGACCTATTTTATCAAGGTCAAATTCTAGTATTTGCTATATTTTTTGAAGGATTGAAGCTAGGGTCTCCAAATTCATATTATATATGTAACTCGCGCGCGATTGACTAGAAGTCTATCCCAGTTGACTGACCTTGACCTATTTTTTATAGGTCATATACTGTTTATTGTGATATAAGATGAAGAAATAAAGCTAGGCTTTCCAAATTAATACTATGTATACATCTGGCGAAGGTCCAGAGGTGTACTGAAGATGACTGACCTTGACCTATTTTATCAAGGTCAAATTATAGTATTTGCTATATCTTTTGAAGGATTGAAGCTAGGGTCTCCAAATTCATATTACTTACGCAACTGGTGATTGACCAGAAGCCCATCCCAGTTGACTGACCGTGACCTATTTTTTATAGGTCATATACTGTTTATTATGGTCTAACATGAAGAATATAGCTAGGCTTTTCAAATTAATACCATGTGTACATCTGGTGATGCTCCAAAGGTATGCTGAAGATGGCTGACCTTGACCTATTTTATCCAAGTCAGATTCTATTTAGTACAATATTCTATGAAAGATTATATCTACATTGTACAAATTTATATCACTTATGGCTGGACCTGAAGACTAATGAAGAATATCACTGACCTTGACCTATTTTTAAAAGGTCAAATTCTATATGTTAAGTTTAAGATCTCCAAATTCATGTTCCCTATGCGATTAGAATTGACTTGAAAATTTTTGAAGATGACTGACCTTGATCTATATTTCCAAGATAAAATTACTTGGATTATAAGCTTTTTAAAAGAGTATATTTAGAGCTAAGAATTCGGTCATGCTCTACCAGAACCTCCGGCCTTGGCAAAAGCTGAACTACAGTCAACCCTACTAGATCACATTTTTGTTATCTAGTTCTAAAAATACACTGATGATGTTATACAATGCATGATTGCTGGGTGTAGACAATAACTGATAGCCGAGGGGTATTGAAGCCCATGGGCTATTTTTTTATTGCTTGTGGCAAACGGCATCAGCAAATATCTTAGGCCCGGCCGCTATTTTCCCAGAAAATTGATTTTGTGAGTGGTTTGTCACCAGGGTCTTGATCATACGTACTAGAGAAAGGTCCCACCTGACCAGAGCTGCCCCGTCATGATGTTAGATTTTCTTAAATCGGAGCAGAATCCTCCCTCATTGGTTTAATTCCTTGAGAGAGGCAACCACAGCTCTGACAGATTTAGAAGGGTGTTATTCTTCTTTTGTTACAGAAGGTGTGAAAACGTTCTCTACCTTCACTCTCTGACTTGTGTGCCTCCCCGTCGCAAACTCATTTATTTGCAATAAGCGACATCATCATCCCAGAAGTACCACATATTCCGCGTATTAATATGCCAGGTGCGAGACTGGAGGGCAGATTCACGCTCATACGTTTTTGTCATGAGAACCACCAATGCTGTCATCTCGGGATGCTTACATGCACTAAAATGCTAAAATTATTCCAACAACATCTATTGTGCGAATTTCCTGAACTGTTGAACCAGAATTAACAAAATATGCTGGCGTTGCGGGCTCTTGTGAAAAAACGCATGTGCGTGGACCTGCCCTTCAATCTCGCGCCTGGCATGAATCTGTGATTTGGCACAGAAGTGTAGGGGGACAAAACCGGTCTTTCAATTCAAGGTACCATTTAGGGTATGGTAGCAGGCCTTGCTTTTCGTCAAAATTTACGGGAATCCAAACAGGTTCTCGCAATCTAACTCAACAGGAATTCACGGGAATCCAAAGCTATCATTTGTGTACAGATTGATGAAATTTTATGGGAATCTGTTGGATTCATGTAAATTATTGTTTGGGAGATTCCCGTGGAAAAGCAAGCCCTTGGTAGGCCTACAACAAAGTCAATCAGTCACAAAGAAGAATTCCATTTCCCTTTGTGACTACGTACGTCTGACATAGTAACAGAGTGTGTCACTTTAAAAAGTTTTGAAATTTGAGCTTCAGTCAAAACTATAACCACTTTCTTGAATATTCACATATTTTTCAGAAAATCTGACTCCGGAAGTTTCAAAATTGAAACTGAGAAATGTCGTTAGCTGATGAGCTATTAGCGGATCTGGAGGAGGGAGGTGATGATGTTGGGGGTGACGTTGAGGCCGAGAGCGAGATGACAGAGGTGGATGACGTTGTCATGGAGACAGATAGTTCAAAGCTGCGAAACTCTGTCCACAATGTGGCTAAACTTCGAGACAGTGATCGGGTACTTCTAATACTAGGCTGTTAATATTATAATACTCGGTTTATACAGGCAAAATAGCACTATGTGTCAATCATATGTAGGCCCTATGTGACATCAAAATATTTTCCCTACCATCAGCCAGAGAAAAAACGAACTAATGCAAACCAATTTAGGCTGAAAAGTAGATTTCTAGCTTCACAGGTATCGCTGCATCATTTTTTAGCACCCTGTCATCCCTATTTATTGGTCACAGCAAAAAATGTACAATAGTTTTACAATAATTTTTGTTTTTGTTTTTACACATTTCTCAAAGTTTTGCCAAGATAATATCATAATGATATAATTTATGTAATTGATTCAAAGAGTTGTTTTATGTCTTGTTTTATTTGAAGAAAATAGTGTTGTTGAAGGCGGACTCAAAGAACATGGTTGGTTTCATGCAAATTGTATTAAACAACTGCATTGTTTTGCCAGAAAAAGATAGATCTGGTTTATGCAAAAGAAGAAGAAAAAAAAAAAGGAAAAAATCTTTCCCCCCTCGTTATTTTCTTTTCGAAAAAGTGCCTGAGAAGCTAGTGATTAATTTTATTGAGCCTTAAAGGTGAACTGCAAAGCTTTACAATGTTCTGCTAAAATGCCAGAAATCAAGGCCTTTGTAGTTATAGTTGTTTATGTCTGGTAATAGTTCTGTGGATTATTTTCTTCTTCTCGGTATACGATAAGTCAAAACTTGTACTACCAAAAAATAGGAGCCACAGCTTTCGAAAACATCACCGATTGCCTCCCATTGTTTTTGGAACATAATGACGTTATAGTGGTCTTCACTCATTCATCCGAGGTAGCACAAGGGCGTCGGAAGCGGTACGGCAGGAATGCAAGCAGTTTTGATAGCTTCCAAGTTGAATAAGACTGATCCAAAGTGGCATAAAATTAGTTAGTGGCTCTGAGCACCGGCTAGCCCTCTTCGGGACAATGCCGATCGTGCATCGAAAGTAACATGTACCTTCATATGCATGATGTGGTTTGGTGTTCACGTTATTTTATCAACGAAACAAGAAATTAATTTTTCTTCATACGAATTCCGTTTTTCGCTTGTCCAATATGTCATAGGCCTACACACTATAGGTTGTTTCTGGCGGCATGTTACCTTTACAGGTCCGTACCCGTCCTTTTATTTCAAACAATATATGGCGTAATGAGCTATGGTTAAAACAGGAACTCAATAGCGCCTTATATGTTGTATCATCTGAACACACTTTTTACACTGTTCTGGCGTATATCCTATCAGGAACAAAACACTGCTCATATGCTCTCTCTGAGTGCCATTTGGTGACTTTATACGCCCGCCAATAGGCGGACGTATTATGTGATGGCGGTTTCCGTCCGTCTGTCCGTCTGTCCGTCCCCCGTGTCCGGTCTATATCTGGAACAGTTTTCTATCTACCGTTCCAATATTTGGTGAGTGGATACCCTATGGGGAGACGATGTGTCGCGTACCAAAATGAAGGTCGAGGTCATAGGTCAAAGGTCACTGGCCTAAAAAACAGAAAATCACTGAAGTTTTCTTGTCCGGTCTATATCTGTGAATGTTTTCTATCCACAGTTGCAATTTTTTGTGAGTGGATATGCTAGGTGGAGACGATGTGTCGCGTACCAAAATTGAGGTCGAGGTCAGAGGTCAAAGGTCACTGTTGCCTAAAATCAAGAAATCGTTGATCATTGAAAGTTTTCTATCTACAGTTCCAATTTTTGGTGAGTGGATGCCCTAGAGGGGATCGATGTGTTGCATACCGAATGTAGGTCGAGGTCAAAGGTCAGTGTGACCGAAAAAAACGGAAATCACTAAAAGTTTCTTATTTTTTGTATCGGTAGATACAGTAGGGGTAGAGGATGTGTCACCTACCAAAATGTAGGTCAAGGTCAAAGGTCAAGGTCACTGTGACCCCAAAATTGTGAAATTGAGTCCATTGAGAAACTACGGGGAGCCATTTTGTCATGTACCAAAATTTAGATCCAGGTCATTAGTCAAGGTCACTGTGATCCGAGAATCAAGGTCAAAGGTCGGGTCGTGTAATGCGATGTTGCTTTCTGTTCATTCATCCATTAACATTTGTTGTCCATGCGATATCTCTAGTTCCAAGGTATGGATTGGTACCAAACTCTTGAGTATACCTTACTTGCATGACAAAGAGGAAACATACATTTTTAGATCAATTTGTCAAAGGTCAAGGTCACAGTCCCCCAAAACTGAATCAAGTTTAGCTGACTATATGTGTTAGGTTGGAATATTCAGAGTCCTCTCCCCTACATGTATATGGCATTTGTCCTGTGGAGTTGTCTCCCATGTTTGAAACGGCTACATTTATTTAAACTGTTGTGAAATAAAAACCATACATTCACTAATTTAACAGGGAGAGGGGTCCTTCATGAACTTTATACCTGTTTATTAAAATCAAGAAGACAGGTTTACTTCAACACTTTCTTCTTCCTTCATAAAAAATTATCTTGCCTGAAAGGAATCCATTTGCAGGAAAACTACTATTTTCTTTGTTTAACTTTTGTCGATTTCAGTGTGGGATATGTGAGCTCTTGCTTCAAGGTCAACTAGTCAACAAGAGTTGAGCTCATTTTAGTTTATCATTCAATATAAGATGTGATATAGGTTACATTCTCAGAAGCACAAACTTGTACACCTTTCTCTCGATTGCCAGCTACCAATTGGAATCAAGGCTATTAAACAACCTTGAAATTTGGACCAATGTAATTCCAGATATACGGGCGTATATTGAAGCCCATTGGGCTCTTGTTTTATATAAAAAGCGCTACCGCTGCGAGGGGTACCGCCCTCTCAGAATCTTTCCACGCTTTGTCGCTTTGCTCCTTCGCAAATTCGTCCTTCGCTCTCTTGCAGGCCCGGCGGAGTGCTGGAAATGGGAAGTGGGGCGAGAGGTGTAGTGGAGGCGTTAGCTCCCCTTCCTCATAATTCTGCTGCAAGTACTTCATTCTCTAAGTTATTCCCTGCAAGTAACTGTAATGACGGACGGGGTAGAGGGGTTTTCTCACATTTTATTTTCTTTTTGCGTCCCTTGTCCATGAGGTAATTTACTGTTAGCAGTCATGGCCTGTTATGATAAACTACGAGCGGCAGCTTTATTATTGCAGAAGTATAGCTAGCTAAATTATGAATGTAGATGGTGTTACTTCTGCAATGAATTCATCAACACCCCATTGCCCATAAGAATTATATCGGTTACGTCTACACAATGTGTCTTGGTTCCGGTACTTCACTATACATATTTTGTTCTTTAATTCAGCATCGCAGAAAACCACCATCGATTGCGTTTTCATGGTAAAACGGTTAGGAAAGAACTAAAAATACACTTCAATGCAGAGTGATTTTATTCGCCGGAAATCACTCAGAATGCGTCTACTGCAATCTAGATCCCAGGAGCTTCTGGGGCCTAGGCGGCCCCTGGACCCTCGCCTAGCTAAAGTCCTATGATAGTGGCCGTACCACTTCATGCACTTTGAATTTGCTTCCGACGCCTCTGTAGCATGACATCATGTAAAATGATACATTAACTAAACTTGAATGAAGGAGACCTCTATAACATCATTAAGTTCTACAAGCAAAGCGAGACAAGCTATGTAAGTTTTCAATACGGATTTATAACAGGATAACTTTATTATTGTTATTAGTACAATTTAGCAAAATATATTCGCCCCAAAATCGTATAACAGTTATATCACATAACACAAGATGTATGTAAGCAACGTTCTAGAAAAATTAAAAGCTTTACAGTTCACCTTTAAATGAGTCGTATAGACAAGTTATCCACCTATGACCGATGCTATTGAAAATAGTTATGAATGACTTGGGTCAAATCGCCACATATGATAATTACCGGAAGCAAATGAACAGCAACTTAACTAGAAGTCTGCATCTTTTATGTAGATCAGACTAGCTAGAACGCATTGGCCATCGCCTCTCTACTCATGATGGGATGTACTTGCACAGTAAGATTGGTATATGTGTCGTGTTCACATATATTCAAAACAGAAATAGTGTTGCATCATGGGAGATAAACTGATGCTGAAATTGGAATACTCCGTCTGAGACCTACATAATTATTCACGCCCATGATCCCATATGGCGGTTCTGCATTTCATCTTGTTTATGTAGGGAATGTGTTAGAGACTAGTGGTCTAGGCTGTTTGATCATGCCAGTGCCGTCAAGTTAGTCTCATCTAAATGATACACCCCTCTACTTGATTCTGATATTACCTGCGAATCACACGTTTTGAGTGGAAGTATATAGTTGACACATAATACTGAAACACCTGTGAAGTACATGTGATTTTTCACACATGCAACTGATAAGTATTAGACACATGAATGATTCGCGCGTAATATTCATATGTGGCAATTTTGAAATATAAGTCATCCATGTAAAATCTCAATAGCATCGGTCACAGATGTAAAATTTGTTTTCAGTAATCCAGACCACAAGCATAATAAGGCAGATGACGGTCAAAAATATTAAATGATTCCTTGAATTCGAAAACTTATTCATGGGTATAAGCTTAGGTACTATATTGCGATATGTTATTGTATAATACTGGTATGTACATGACTACATTTGTACATGTATAGACTTTTGCAAAAGTAAGAGAAATCCAATATAATTTCATTGGTCATTGATTGGCTAGATTTTCTTCCAATTTTCCCCACAGGCCAATGAAAATGCCATATTTCCATTTGAAATTTTGAATTGACCAATCAAATTTTTTAACTAGAAGATATCCCAGGATGCATTGTCTTTTTGTATGAAACTTCATTTTGGGAAGATATTGTGATATTTTTTATCACCTCCATCCATATGCTCCCCCTGACTCCTCCCCTCCCACCCCATACTCCATTCTATACTGTCATGACTGTGAGTACAAGATCAAGTATACAGACTCACCCTGGCCTTCACTCTTTATGTACTATATAATACTTGTAACCCCACCGCCCCAGCAAATATGGCATATTTAATGGAATATCTTTCTAATATCATATTTGTTGTAATATCGTGAACATGTCGAAAACATGTATACTGTGACTGAATATATGAATTTTCCAATAAACATTTCAGCTGAAGAAAGTCCTGGGCCAAGTTCAGCAGTACCAATCAGACACCAAGATAAGAACTGGTAATATATGTTTGTATACAAAAATAATTGTGATTTTATTGGAGAGAATTTTGGGGACTGGATGTGTTTGTGTGCTTGGCCAACGGTGAGATATTGATGCGTATTTGTAGTAGTCCTGTTTGCTACAGAAATAATATATGAATGGGTAAATGTGAAGCCCAATGTTATGCACACTGACAACACTTGAGTATGTATTTCTATATATGGACATGGATCAATTATATGGTGTTTCGGACCTCCTGTTATATTGCAATAATTTCTGCATTCCAATTGCGTATAGGCCCTAGTAATCCCTCTAATAATTCAATCACAGGAAGTGAAATTTTGCATTGTATTATGAAGTCAAAGAGGTGATCAAATTTATTAGAACGCAAAGTTGACAAAAATGGTTCAAATCATGCAGATAATCATTCATTATTTCTTCGTTATTTCAATGATTTCATAGGGTGATTTTATTAGAGCAGCCGATTGAAGCACACGAGTCTCATCCCTGCCCATGTAACACAAGCAGCATCCATGTTACATGTGTTACATGCTATGATGCAGAAAAATATGTCCATGGTCGCCTAAGGCGGATGCCTCTTTATTTTGTTCTTGATTTATTGATGTTTATAATTTGCATATTAGAGTCTCCCTAACTTAATTAGTGAACATTGGATCATCTGTTAACATAGATCTGTTCATATGGTTGTAGTTGCAGGACCGGTGGAGGCGGACCCCGAGTACATGCTGATAGTGGAGGCTAATAACCTGACAGTTGAGATTGACAATGAAATCAGTAAGCTATTCTATATACTCCTCAGCCTATGTACAAACAGTTTATTTCTTCAGGTGATTTGTATTGTAATCTTTAAAGGAGAAGAAAACATGTGACTAATGTATACACTGAATGAAAGATTTATCTCCCCAGTATCCAAAAATGTAAGGAAATATTTTTTGCGATTTTTTCCACTCGATTAAATCGACGTTCAACCTGCGCATCGTTGTCTCTCAAGCGTGCTGCCATTTTGGCTCGGATCGTCTAAGCGTGTGACGTCACCCGGGCCTCGCCGCTCTCTAGCGATGAAGGCGAAAATATAATGACATTGCCTGGAGGTATATTACAAACCAAGCCTTTCTTACATTGGAATGATTACAATTTGACAGGAATGGGAACCGAACGTCGTGATATGACTGAAATAGTGTCGAAGGACTAATAAACTCACTTCAATTTATTGCATCAGCCTCACTGTGCAAAAGTTCTTCTCTGATGCGTTTGGAGTAAAATCCTGCCGACCGACGTTGGAAACCGATGAAATGTCACGGTTTTTGGAAGGTTTGGATTCCCAGTTCTGTTACAACAGTCAAATGCTACACACTGCGGCATGATGCCTGTGTATTTGAGGAATCAATATTGACACACTACCACTCTCAAATTATTACAGTATACAAAATATAAAGCTGCAGTCCCGAGAGCTTCTCATACTTTGACGTACAGGGCCGAAGTGAGTATGAGCCCAGCTGACGTCACGCAGCGATGCAATATGTTTTCAGCATTTCTGATTGGTTAAAATAGACGCAAGCCCTTGTAATGGCGGCACTTATGAATCTGTCCACAGGCTCCAGTTTTTGCTGTTTCGATATGAATAGATCGGCGGCAAAAAATCGCAAAAAATATTTGCTTACATTTTTGGATACGGGGGAGATAGATATTTCGTTCAGTGTATACATTAGTCACATGTTTTCTACTCCTTTAAGATATTTTCAATATTGAATTTTAAGTTACCAGTAACGTGACTGATTATATTAGTGAGGCTGGGAACTCCAGAGGACATAGTTAATTGATTAAATACATGTACTGCTGTACACAATATTTCTGACCTGAAGAAGCTTCATTGTCAAATTTCAAGGTCAAGGTCATATTATGCCCTGAAAGTAGGTCATTTGGGTGCATATGTGTAAAAATGTTTTTTTTTTTTATTGTTAAAAATATTCTATAAACATGCTCAAACCAATAGTAATGCAAGTAATGTTGCTAACTATCAAGTTGTCCGGTTGTATTTAGAGCATTTATTACTCCTAGACCTTCCATGGGTTTCGGCAGTCCCACACCGTGGACAGTTCCAACTATGCCTTGCCAGGCTCTGCGTCGGGTATGGGTGCTCAAATTTAAAGTCATTTTAGGCCCTGATATCAATAGCTGGTTTTGACACAATTCTGTTCATGTATCTGAATACAAAATCCAAGGGATTCTGAGCATACAGCTATGTTTTTACTTCGTATTGTATCTTCATATATTTTCACAATTAAGTTCCATGCAAATTATCTCCCCTTTCTGTTTCAGATGTTATCCATAAGTTCACCAGAGATATCTACTCTAAGAGATTTCCAGAGCTGGAATCGCTGGTACCAACGCCCATGGAATACTGCAAAACCGTCAAGGTAACTACTCAGAATGGAATCAGTATGGCCCTTAAATTATGAGGAACAAACATTTACTAATAGTGATATACTCCTTGTAAGTGGGTCCATTTATTCTGAACAAATCATTAGTGATATACAGTTATACCTCTAATAATTCAATCCCCCCTATCAAAATTCATTCACACCCATGAGGACAAAATTTAATCGGCTGCTCTAATAAATTTTTAATATCACCCTCTAAATCATTGAAATAATGAAGAAATAATGGATTATTCTGCACCATTTTGTCAATTTTCTGTTCTAATAAATTTGATCATCCCTGATTTTGTAGTAAAATTTTTTGCTTCCTGTGATTGAATTATTAGAGTGCTTATCGTACTCCTTGTAAGATGTTTTGTTATGGTAGGTGAACACATTAAAGTTGGAATTATTTTTACTTCAGGAGCTCGGTAATAATATTTTGGAGAACTCAAAGAACAATGAAGTATTGCAGGAGATATTAACTTCAGCCACGATTATGGTGGTCAGTGTCACAGCGTCGACCACTCAAGGGTAAGTCTACTTTCTCTTGTAATCTGGCCAGTTTGTGACCCACTTTGACTGAAATACGGCCTGGCCACTTGATTTATATACATGATATATGAGCTGTCCTAGGACCCTTTACATTTCTCAAGTCGGAAGACTTGGATCACTTTGATTAAAACTATCCAAAGTGGTCTGAATGCGGTATGTGAATTTATAGAAATCGGACCGAATTTGGCATGTTAATTTGTAGTACTCGGACCGAAGGTGGTATGTGAATTTGTAGCTCTCAGACCGAATGTGGACATGTGAATTTTAGCACTTGGATCGAATGTGATATGTGAATTTGTAGTACTCGGACCAAATGTGGTATGTGAATTTGTAGCACTCCGACTGAATGTGGTATGTGAATTTGTAGCACTCCGACCAAATGTGGTATGTGAATTTGTAGCAATCCGACCGAATGTGGTATGTGAATTGGTAGCACTCTGACCAAATGTGGTATGTGAATTTGTAGCACTCTGACCAAATGTGGTATGTGAATTTGTAGCACTTGGACTGAATGTGGTATGTGAATTTGTAGCACTCGGACCAAATGTGGTATGTGAATTTGTAGCACTCCGACTGAATGTGGTATGTGAATTTCTAGCACTCGGACCAAATGTGGTATGTGAATTTGTAGCAGTCTGACCGAATGTGGCATGTGAAATAGGAAGTTATTGATGGCCCCCAAAAAGGACTCCCAACTAAAAGTTTGAGTACCCTCTGAATGGAGGGAAAGGACAGACACTTTCAACAGTGCTTGGTTATGTGCACTCCCTAGCAATGCCAGTCTCCTCATGCTAGAAATTCTGTGTTCTATTTGCCTCAGATCTTTGTATGTGTTTCAAAACCACTCTGACTTGAGAAAAAGCCCCTAGACGACAATAAGTTTCTTCATTGGAAAGATGGGTCTGTTCTACATTAACACAACAGGCTTGTATTAATATTTATAAGGTTACATCCCTGTGTTGAAGCTCACGTTACGTCATTATTGGTAAAATTGATATATGTGTATATAATTACTGGAGAAAGTCCGGTCTGCTGACATTACCGGTAGTTTGAGATAAGTAAATCAAACTTCTCTTTTGTTCTTTCAGGACTGAGCTAGAAGATGAAGAAATGGCACTGGTGGTAGAGGCTTCTGACATGGTAGGAATGTTGTGTGGTAATGGGTGATCATCACTCAGATGGATTATACTGCTGGGATTAAAATATCCTCACTCACTTTAGTGACTGACAGGTTTGGACACTCTGTAATGAGTGACGGACAGACACAGTGGGTATCACTATTGTACCATCGATGGACGCAGTAGGTACCATATGGTATTGGTGGATGCAATGGGTACCATTTGTGGTACCATTGATGGACACAGTGGGTACTGTTTTTACAGTACTGCTGATGGACACCGTTGGTACCATTATGGTACCATTGATGGATACCGTGAGTGCCATTTTATGGTACCATTGGTGGACACAGTGGGTATTATTATGGTACCAATGGTGGATGAAGTGGGTATAATTCTAGTATCTTTTATCTGAAAAAATAGTTGAAAACATGGATTTATAAGCAAGTTTGATGACATAAAAATGGTTCTCCTTTTCCAGGCTATAGATCTGAATAATTACAAGCTGCAGATATTCGAGTATGTGGAGTCCAGGATGTCATTCATAGCTCCAAACCTTTCCATCATTGTGGGTGCTCCTATTGCAGCAAAACTCATGGGTAAGTACTAGTTCTGTACTCCTGAGAAGTGGGAAAAATTATCATATTTTGTATCTTGAATTGTACCAAATGTCAGTTCCATAATCTCTAATTGATTACTTGTTACTATATTTTGGAACATCACTGATATAGCTTGCTTCAGTTAAATGTGGCATGATCCTTTTTTTGCAACCCATGGTATGACTAAAGACTTGTCCAGGCAACAGTTAATTGAAATGTGGAGGAAGAGTGTTGTGTGTATCACGGTATACAGACTGTCTTCTCTCTGCAATAGAGTTATGGTGCAGGTCCTGGAAAACCTGTGGAAATTCCTTCAATTTTATAGTCGTTTTCCAGGCCTTGAAATTCGTTCTTGGAGTTTTAACTAAAATTTAGTTTAAATGTCCCAGAAAGTCCTAGAAAATGAAGGAAAATCTGAAATAGTATCCTTCATTCGAGAAGACTTATGATCAAACGGACTTGATGACTAAATAAAAAATGTCAACCCAAGAAAGTTTTGTGACAGTCACCTCGAAATTAGCCCAAGAAAATAAACTCGGTTTCATCTTGGGATAGTAATCTGACCCTATTTTGAGATTTTATACCAGACTGATAATAGGGAAAAGATCCTTCAAAACAAGTTTAATAAACCTTTACAGAAAGTCAGCTATGATTGACTGAATTTTCTTCCAATGGAAATCTTTTATTTCTGTTTGAAAACTTGAATTGACCAATCAAAACTGGAACCCATGATGCATCGCTGTTTTTATAGAACTCCATTATTGACCAGTATTTGTCTGTTTGACCTGTTGTAGGAGCAGCCGGAGGACTGACTAACCTGTCTAAGATGCCGGCCTGTAATCTGCTAGTTCTCGGGGCCCAGAAGAAGACTTTGTCTGGATTCTCCACAGCAGCCATCATGCCTCATACAGGATTCATATACCACTCTGATATCGTTCAGGACACGCCATCAGTGAGTATTTGAACCTTTTTGTGGATGATCATGATACTTGCCTTGAACATTCATTTCTAATGTAGTGTCCATTGCTGACATGGAGGACACGTCAGATTTTATGCCTACACCATCTTGGTCATGGTTCGTCTGACATGACAGATATTTTATCAGCCAGGATGAAGTTTAGCCATTTTATGTACAGGCTTTCCGAACAACATTGATGATCTCATAACGTGCCCATAAATTGAACAAATGAAGTGCCAGGCAATACTTCGTATATTTCATCTCTTTCTGGTTGCTTTGAAGTCAGCTGTTCGTATCCATGAATGTTTTTACTTAAGAGACGCTGCGATGTTGTTTCCTCTCAGACTTCTTTTTCTTCGCATAAACTGGCCTTCATCAAAATATACCGAGACCCAACGAAGGTGGTTTTATCATTCTTGATCGTTGTTCGTTCATTACTAGTCAGTAATAGCTGTACTGCCCACATGTGCAAGCAGGGCTGATACGAAGGATACAAACCCGCATTATGGAGGATGACCTACACCAGAGAGGTGGAAATAGTAACTGTCAGTCGTTGGTTGAAAAACTTGTTTGTATGTTATATTGCTATAATTTTGGGGCTTTGAAACACTTGAAAAAACGTTCTCAAATACAGGATGAAATGCATGAGAGGACATGAAAGTAGGTCAAAAAACATTGGATATACTTGTATACAACTTTTCTTTCAAATTTCAGAATTCAAACTAAATGTTAGAATATATGAAATTGACCAATTTTTTGAGTTATGAATTCATGACAATACTTTGCTGCAGAAATTTATTAAAAAAGTGTAATTCTGATATTCACAAGGAGTGTGACTCCTAGAAATAGGCACGATTTGTGTAATATTGATTGACAATACATAGAAAATGTGGTTTATTCGTTTATAGGACTTGAGAAAGAAAGCTTCAAGGTTCGTGTCCGCTAAGTGTACTCTAGCCGCCCGAGTAGACAGTTTTCATGAGAGCCAAGATGGTCATGTCGGGGACAGTCTAAAGGCTGAGATTACACAGAAGTTAGACAAACTACAGGAGCCCCCACCAGTCAAACAGATCAAGCCCCTTCCAGCCCCCATTGACCAGCAACGAAAAAAGAGGGGTGGCAGAAGGTATGATAATAAAATAAATGTTGGGAAGATATTAGGAAGTTTGATCATTCGGAAGTATCAAGTTCGAGTTTGGTTTGAGGTGATGAGAAATTTGCTCTACAAAAGTCTCAAAAATTTCCAAAATTACTCCAGGGAGTGCATTTTGATGAATTATAAACTTTTATTCAGCTGTCCATCATGTTTTTCCCAGGCTGATAATTCAGTATATATTTTTGAAGAAAAATATGGTTTTGTAGGTTCTTGATTGAACAAAAAATCAACTTTATTATGGTCACAGACAAAGGAGTTTTTCCTATGTAAACATCACATATCCTTTGGGGGTAGGGGAAAAAACACTTTTCTTGAGAGAGAGGGAGAATTAAAGTTTAATGTCGCGTTCAGCTATATTTCAGCTATACAGCGACCACTTTTATTAGACTTTACCTCCACCAAGTTTGTGTTGACCCCAGAAACCCTGGTTCCATTTGCTGTTAGAGAAATTGTATGCATTGTGAAATCTGACCCAATATAATATTGAAAGTCATTCTGAAAAAAACTTTTCTCTCAAATTTGTTAATTAGAAAAAGAGCCCATGCATGGGAAAAAAAATTAAATTTGTTTACTTTTGCAATTCCAGAGCCAGAAAGATGAAAGAGAGACTGGGACTAACGGAAATGAGGCGACAGGCTAACAGGATGAACTTTGCTCAGGTAGATTGACTTGTGGGATTGATAATAATAACTAGAGCTGAAACGAATTGCGAATTTTGGCATTCGAAGCTTCGGCAGTACTATTCGAAAAGTATTTGGACATTCGCTTGGAAGCATGGGACCCCAGGCCGAGCAGTTAGTCCCTGTTAGCTTCTGACACTGCCTATAAATAAACTTGTAATGACGATTTTCGCCAGGGCCATGTTGAAGGAATTTCTGCATCAGAAACTTGCTCCTGGGAAGTGGGAAATAACTCTTCTCCTTTGCTACTTTCAGATGACTGACAAGTCATGTATTAGACTCCGAACCAGCTGCATGTAGTCATGTGTTTTCATGTTTTCTAGTGCTGAAATGGTTAATCGAGTACCAGTGAATGGTTACATCACTGGTATTCGGTTATCATTAAAATATGATAATGACTCGTTCGAAGTTGAAAAGGCAGAAAACTGCACAAAACATATCACAAACAGCAGTCTGATTGCTTCATAAATAATTACATAATCCAATTTTGATTAGAATTGGCATTATAAACTTATTGGCTGACAGTGAGAGTTTTGCCGTCTGCCATATGGAAGCCACATCTTTGCTAACCTCAATATTGATTTAATCTTGCATATGACCAATTCTAGGGCACATTTATTATTGGGCCTGTTCCATTTTTTCAGGAGGGTCAAGCAGTAGGAATCCTGTTGCAGTCATAGTATGATATATTCTTTCTTCATTATCTGTGGTAAAAGGTTTTAACCGTTTAGTGGATTGCTAAATAATCAAGATGTGAATGACATGAGATGAAGATGTAAAGAAGGTGCACTAATGGTACTTTCTGTGAAATCAATATAATAAAATTGAAACTGCCAGCAAAATTTTCAGGGTTCATGAACGAACTCAATGCACGTTTGGCTGTTGTAAACAGTACTCGAATACTATTCGAATATTGTCCGTGGGTACTCGGTATTACAGAAATCCTGTACCCGTTTAAGCACTATTGTATACATGCTTCTACCTTTCTGCCACATGGACCATGATATTTCTCTGAAGTGTATGTTGCTTGGGCATATTTTGAAGATCATGTGCTCTTGTTTTTTTTTCCAGATTGAGGATGATGCATATCAGGAGGATTTAGGGTTTTCATTGGGAACTATTGGAGGAAAATCAGCGTCTGGAAGGATACGAGGTGCTGCTGTGGATTCCAAAACTAAAGCTAGAATATCTAAAACTCTACAGGTAGTTATTGCTGTATTAACGAGAAAAAACAATAGACATTCATGGAAGTTTAAATATGATAGGGAAATCGATAGGGGCATACATAAAGTATGTACATTCTTAATAGTTCTCTCCCTTTCCGAATGAGGGTAGCCAAAATATGTAGCATAGCTCAAAGGGAAACTCGGTGCTCATGTGTTTTCGCTCTGTCTGCATTTTCTCCTTGATAAATGCTTAGTGAATTGAGGCATGTCACAAAAACAATCAATTTCATATGGGAGGTCAGTGCTGGAAAACCTGGGAAGTTCTTTACTTTCAAATTACCACTATCCCGGCCTAGAAATTGCTTAAAATCCCACATGTTTGCCCTTCAGTCCTCGAAAGTCCTTGAAATCCCATGTTTTTCCCTATATTCAGTATTTTATCCTTGGATGTAGAAATTTCTAGCTACCAGAGCACAGATAGAACTGTTATTTTATGCTGACAATTTTAAGGCATAATCCAAATTAATTATTCATTCTCATTTGATATGAATTCTCATGTGTTGATAAGTGTAGGGTTTTTGTTTTTTTGGATAAATTGTGTGACTTCAGTAAAGGGAAGGTAATGATACCCCTTAACATCTATTGTGAAACTACTGATCAATGATAAATATATACCAACACAAGAATCTTCGAGTATGTGTAGATTGACTTTGATATCCATACAAACATCACGACTCACCGTTTTCATCATATGTTTTTTTAGCAAAAACTGTCCAAGCAGAATAACGTGTGGGGAGGAAGTACTACGGTAAAGAAGCAGATTGCAGGAACAGCTTCCAGTGTGGCTTTCACACCATTACAGGTACAGTACTTATAAACCTCTCAATAAACTAGATCATATACCATGTATTTCTCTATTATTTCCAATTCTCTCGTGATCTTTCTTCTTATAGTGTAGCCCTGCCAATTTCAGAAATGAAATCAGCATCGCTTATCTGCCCTTGTTTGATGCTAGTTTGTGACATCACACCAGGCAACCTGGCCAGACATCAATTCTTGTACCGTTCAGTCTCGGGCAGACGTCACATTCAAGGAGAAATAAATTATTTGCTCCTCTGAAATTAGCTGGGCTTGAGATACCAACTTTTAAGAAGCTTCTTGCAGACAAAATAGTAGATAGATCAATATTTCCTTCATTAATCAACCTAAATAAAATACAGAAAAGTCAAATCTGAACACCTTGGCATTTTACCTTTAAGCATCATCCCTATTGCTTTTGGGCAGGCAATACAAATGATTTCACCTTTCTGTCGGTCAGTTTTAATTAATTGTTGATTATGGAGCTTGAGCTTCTGAGAAATCAAAGGTTGACTTCACATGAATTTACATTTTGTTGATTGTAAAACAAGCTGGAATACAATTGCGTCCAGGTATCTCCAGGTATCTCGATCGCTTTGAACACCGGGAAAATGTAAAATGCCTTGATACTGTGTTTAAATCATAAGGCGTAAAAAAAAAAGACCTGTGTTTCCGGTAACCCGACCGACCCTAGATTTTTCTGCCGACCCTAATATTTTTTTTCTTTTTTTCTGACTGATAATTCTCGCAAATGGCCCCAAAAGACGGGTAGACGGTAGAGAGATTGAGACGGACCAAGTTACAATATATATTATCCAATAATATAGGCGGGCCAATGCTTGGATAGCCTTTTGATCGACATGGGCTTACGTTTATTTCAAAATCATCCTCGTCCGGCATCTCTCGCCCACCAGCGCCATGTTTTTTTTGCATTCTGGGAATCCACGAAGTCGGACTCCGTCACCCATAGTGCAATTACTGCTGGCGCGAGGGTTCCCGATTCTCCAGCGAACTCTCCCGTGAAGCAACAACCACAAATGCAAAAAGACGACTGTCCGACAATTTTGCCATTGTTGAATTTGATCGATTGATGCTCGTTCTCCTGATAAGTAAAGACAAATTGGGCGTTCTCCTGACAAGTAAAGACAAATGGGGATGAAGGAATACTACCAACTGCTGCCTTTTCGTGGCAGTTTCATAACGCGACTTGCCTACGCTGAACCACGCTGAACATGTTCTGCACGGGGCACTGCAGGCAGCCAGTGCCGTAGACGATCTATTCTATACGTTTTTGTCGAGATTTCGAACTGAATTTTTCGTAAAACATTAAAATTTCACACAGTATATCAACTCAATTATAGTAATTATATCCCCAGAGTACCATGTGAAGAGAGCATTTCTCAATTAGATGGGGGTTTTTTTTAAATTTATTTTTGAACATCACGGACAGCATGTTGTACTGTACAGATTAGATAGACTATTGTCATCCTGGCCCTGATAACATGGTAGCCTATGGTGATGTGTTGTCCTTACATAAAAAAGCTGGACTTTTTAATGTATTTTTATCTAGCAAGTAAATCAATGAAAACCCAAGAAGATTCTGGTTGAGGCCATGGGCCATTAACTCCAAATCTTTTGGACATTATGATTATATCTCAAGAACAAAACATTCTCGCAAACTTTAACTGGGCTCACATCAACTATTGTGTGTCCCAACTAATCTATTGAGAACGTTTTGTCCGATTTTTTGAAAAATATATATTGTTGTGTTCTGAAACTTATGTCACTAGTACAATGCAAATATTATAGTATTCAGTCAAAATATTACAGAACAGCACTCAGTAGAACTATCTGTTTGAAACATTTTCTGTTTTGGGTGGTCATTCTCTGGGTTAAATTTTGACGTCGCCAAGGCTGAGGGAGACGGTCCCATATGTGCAAAGGAGTGGGAGGTTGTCATTTTCTATTGTGACGTCAGGGTCAACGCTATGACGTTGCTACTGTGGCCTGTATTGATACATTTTCTTTGTAACGTCATATTGTGACAACATGGCATTACTGTTGATTTGTGACATTGTGGAACTGTTAAAATTCCATGAATGGAATAGAATGCCTATCAAACCTAGGAGTATTGGACTGGTCCAAATCAACAATGGCTGACGTCAATATTCAACCCAGAGAATGACACCCAAAACAGAAAATGTTTCAAACAGATAGTTCTACAGAATGTTGTTCGCTAATATTTTGAATGAATACTATAATAAATGCAGTTTACCAGTGAGATAAGTTACAGAACACAACAATATATATTTTTCAAAAAATCGGACAAAACGTTCCCAATAGATTAGTTGGGACACACAATAGAGGATGAATGGATTTGTTTGTTCTTCTACCCGCCTAAATCCAAAATGACCATTTACCTCAATTTTTTCAGGCCATGGTCTTACTTGACAGAAGAGAAATATTTAACTCAATCACTTATGTATATATTTACACAATATTTAATTCATAAACAATTATGCATAAATGTCATTAGTTCAAAATGGAACTATTTCTGGTTGTGTAGTACAAAGAACAGCGTAAAATAATGCTTATTCCATTAGCCCCCTTATAAAAAAAATTTCCAAAAAAAAAAAAAATTCCCTACCTACCTACCCTATTTTTTTCTGATGCATGTTACCGGAAACACAGGATTTTTTTTTTTTAGGCCTAAGATCATGGGTAAATGGTAGTCATTGTGGGGAAATTAATGTACAGCCAGCGATTAATTTTCACAAGCATCAAAGTTGACGACTGCTTGAAGTGAAAGACTCTAATACAGACTGAACAGGGAATAGAGAAAACCACCTCTCTAAAATGGAGATAAAAAAGGTCGTTTTTGTCCAATAAATTCAATGATATATCGAAGATAGAAATATCCGCCATAGGCGACCATGGATATATTTATCCGCATCGGATGGTATTGAAAAAACAAATTGTCATCTATCTAATTTGCATAACAATAGACAACATGGTTTGTTCTCTGTTAACAATTAGACTATGCACACTTTCATTGGAAAACCACTGTTCCGGCATGTAACAATATTTAAAGTAAGTCGCCTGAAGATTTTGTAGCGTTATGATGAATAAGTCAAAAGTTATCAAGCAGAAATGACCTTTTTTACCTCCATTTTAGAGAGTTGGTTTTTCCCTAACCTGCTGAACATGTCCTTCTAATGAGTAATATTAGTGAATGGATAATCTCCAGGTTTGTAAATGTATATTATATGTTGCAGATGTTGCATGTTTGAGTTCCACATTGATTTTAGTGCTATTTCTGTTTTGTGATTTTCAAAATCTTATTTCATTATAATTATATTTTGAGGCTGTGACAAACATTGAAATTATTCCACTTATTTATAGAATCACCTTTACTTTTTATCCCTCAGCCAAAATTTGGCGACGGGTATTGTCGTCGTCATGTACATCCGTCCGTCTGTCCATCACAGCTTTCTCGTTACCAAGATATCTTTAGAACGACTTGCCCTAGGCACTAAACTTACAGTGCACATCTATACTTGTGGACCGCACTGCGGTGGCCTAATGGTAGAGCGTCGGCCTCGAAAGCGGTAGGTACTGGGTTCGATCCCAGGCCGGGTCATACCAAAGACTTGAAAAATGGAACTTGTTGCTTCCTCGCTTACGCTCAGCATTAAGAGGATAGAACAAGGACTGGTTCACTCGGTGTCAGTATAATGTGACTGAGTGGGGTGTCATGTCTGCCTACGGCATGATATTTCGGTGGGACAGCACTATAAAAAATTGCAGCATTAGATCTGCTCTGTTACAAGTAGGCTCCCCCTCCCTTCTCTTCCCCGTCGTGATATAGCTGAAAAAAAGTTGAAAGCGACGTTAAACCCTATTCACTCACTCACTCACTCACTCTATACTTGTGACCCAGAACCCTATTGAATCTGGACCCGATTGGTTGGAAACTTTGGTGGCCATCTTTAATGTATGCAAAACCGTCCAAGCTTTCTCGTTACCAAGATATCTTTAGAACGTCTTACACTAGGCACACCAAACTTGCAGTGCTCATCCATATGCTAGTGACATAGAACCCTATTGAATCTGGACCCGATTGAGTGGAAAGTTTGGCAGCCATCTTTAATTTATGTGAACCATTAATCTTGTGTAGCTCGGAAACTATATCGCTTTTCAGTGTGAAACTTGATATAGATCATTGATATATCAAGAAACTTTAAAGGAATGACCAAACCAGTTTTCCTGATTGGGTGAAAACCTTGGCGGCCATCTTCAATTTATGCAAAATCTTTAATGATGTATATGTCTGATACCATTTAAGTGTTCTATACGAAACTTGGTATACAGCATCGATGTATCAAGAGACTTGCACTGAATAACCACATGTGGCAGGATGGATGGGCGGCCATCTTAAATTTATGCAAAATCATTAATGATATCTATCTTTGATACCGTTCAAGTGCTCGATGTAAAATTTGGTATACATCATCGATGCATCAAGAGACTTGCGATGAATGACAGAACTGGTTTCTCTGATTGAACGGACATCTTGACGGTCATCTTTAATTTATGCAAAATCTTTAATGATGTATATGTCCGATACCATTTAAGTGTTCCATACAAAACTTGGTATACAGCGTCGATGTATCAAGAGACTTGCACTGAATAACAACATGTGGCAGGATGGATGGGCGGCCATCTTTAATTTATGCAAAATCATTAATGATATCTATCTCTGATACCGTTCAAGTGCTCGATGTAAAATTTGGTATACATCATCGATGCATCAAGAGATTTACGATGAATGACAGAACTGGTTTCACTGATTGGGTGAAAATCTTGGTGGCCATCTTTAATTTATGCAAAATCTTTAATGATGTTTATCTCTGATACCATTTAAGTGTTTTGTACGAAACTTGGTATACAGCATCGATGTATCAAGAGACTTACAATGAATAACCACATCAGTTCCTCTGAGTGGCGAGAAGGATGGACGGCCATCTTTAATTTAAGCAAAATCATTGATGACCTCTATCTCTAATACCGTTCAAGTGCTTGATGTAAAATTTGATATATATATATTGATGCATCAAGGGACTTACGGTGAATGACAACTGGTTTCTCTGATTGGGCGGAAATCTTGGCCACCATTTTATTTTATGCAAAATCATTAATGATCCATATCTGATACCATTTTAGTGCTTCATATGAAACTATGAATCATCGTTATATCAAGATACTTACAATTAATGACAACCAGTCTCTCTGATTAGGTGGAAAACTTGATTGTCATCTTTAATTTATGCAAAATATATACCTCTGGTACTGTTCAAGTGCTTGATGCATGACTTTGTATACATCATCAATACATCAAGAGATTAAATATGAATGACAGAACCATTTTCTCTGATTGAAGGGAAACCTTGGCATTCTTTTTTAATATATGTAAATCATTGATGATCTATATATCCTTTGATACAGTACTGTTCAAGTGTTCAGTATGATACTTGGTGTACATCATCGATACATCAAGGGACAAGTAAAGACTGCCGGTTTCTCTGATTGAATGGAAACCGTAGGGGCCATTTCTAATTGCAAATTTTTTGATAATCTGGTATATTTGTCGCTTGACTTCTTGGTGTTCCCAACGTCTTCAAAGTAGTATGGTTCAAATTGAATACATTACGAATGACTGGCGCCCAGAGCTGAGGGGTTTTCATATGCGCAGCTTTGTATTTAAATTTGAGTTTGTAACCAGTTCCATGTTTACTTCACAGGGTTTGGAAATTGTAAATCCCCAAGCTGCGGAGAAGAAGATCCAAGAGACGAACCAGAAATATTTCTCAAGCACAGCGAGTTTTCTCAAGCTCCAGAAATAAGAGACGGTCCCTTTGATAATCAGGGGAACATATGTACTTGTAAAACTGTGATCCAGTCTTGACAAAGTGGTGTGCCAGAGGAAAAAAAGGCTGTAAAGACTCGAAGCTTTTTACACAGGCATAAACTAGTGTTGAGGCAGAAGAATGTTTACCTCTTTACAGCTGAGCTGCATCAGTAACCCTGTTATTAGAACGGACTAGTATGTGGGCTGACTGATTTGACTGATGGGTTTGCATTCATTATTTCTAATATGATATGCTCATTATCATATGTCTATTAATGTAGGTTTTTTGGATATATACAGGTGACTTCCAGTAAACGAAAGGTATCTCTTTCACTGGATTAGTTGAAATAATTAAATAAGTGTTGAACACCGTAATAAGCTTTGTCACCATGGACAACATCGGAGATAAAATGCTCAGATTTGTATACCTCCTACTGTCAGATATACCCTCTGCTTGCATTGAGATTAAAAAGCTTCTTATGTCAATCGAAAGGAGGTTGCAGACAATGGGATAATGAGTTGCAATGAATTCAACGAAAATATCACCTGTTTCTTTCAAAGTATACGGAACTGGCATGTCAACAGTCACTACATGCCGTTTGAAAAGAAAATGTCTGTGGTTTATGTCTGAGAGATGGAATGTCAATGTCTGTTCCAAAACATTCTTGAGTACATGTAGTATTAAATATTGTCTGAAGGGGTTAATTTCTCGGAACGTATCATCCACAGACTATTACCGATGTACAGTCATTTCAGTTTGCAGTATAAATTAACTGAAAATAAATTATGTCCCTCCTGATTTGATGTTGTTTTCAAAGGTTACATTCCTCATTTACTTCTGGGGAGCCCCATGGGACTTGCAGAAATTAACGTGGTCGAGATGTGAATTAGTTTTTATATGCCCATCGATCGGTCCGTTAACTTCATTTGTCATGTTTGTACATGCATTATCTCCAGTTCCAAATGTTTGTACGTGCATTATCTCCAGTTTCAAGCTAAGGATTTGTACCACATTTTGGATCTACCTTGGGTAGAAGAAGAACACTGTTTATTTTCAGGTCAAAGTTCAAGGTCACAGCCCCCCAAAACTGAATCTAGTTGACTATATTCTAAGGTTTGACTCCTCAGAGTTGTCTTCCCTATATAGCATTTGCCACTGTGGTATTGTCTCCCCTGTATGATATGAAACATATATACATTCATTTAAACTGCTGTGAAATAAAAACCATGCATTTACTAGTTTAACTGGGAGATGGTCCTTGTCATGAACTTTGTATCTGTTTATTAACTTAAGAACAAACTTTGATACCAGCACCTATCAATGTTTACTCCATTAATTTCTTCATTTTTTCTTCCTTCATGAATAATGTTCTCACCTGAAAGGAATCTGGTGGAAGGAAAATTAATATTTCTCGCATTGTCTGACCATTGTCAATTCCAGTGTGGGACATGTGAGCTCTCTGCCCTAGTTTTGAGGTCAAAAAGTTAAGACAGCGGTCAAGGTCACCTAGGCCAGAAAATGTGGAAAAGTGCAAAGTTGTGTTTTTACCCCTCGGGCAGATTCTGCCCGAGCGGTATTGTCATTGCCTCCGTCGTCTGTCCGTCCGTCCGTCTGTCCATCATATCATTGTAAACACATTATCTCAAAAAGTCCTTCATTTACAACAATGAAACTTCATACAGTTGTTTAATACAGCCAGTACCAGAAGCCTATTGAAAGTCGGTGCCATTGGATGTGTTTTTCAGGAGTTATGCCCCTTTATACATGTCTGTCTGTTTTTATCCTTGTAACACATCATCTCAAAACGCCCTTCACTCACAACAATGAAACTTCATACAGTTGTTTAATACAGCCAGTACCAGAAGCCTATTGAAAGTCGGTGTAATCGGATGTGTTTTTCAGGAGTTCTGCCCCTTTATACATGTCTGTTGGTCCATATCCTTGTAAACACATTATCTCAAAAAGTCCTTCACTCACAACAATGAAACTTCATACAGTTGTTTAATACAGCCAGTACCAGAAGCTTATTGAAAGTCGGTGCCATGGGATGTGTTTTTCAGGAGTTCACACAAACCTGTGTGGATTGCTGTGAATAGACAGTAATCGTTCGACTACATCTACTATAGGTAATCACTGCTCTATTGCTATATTGTTTTGTCTGTCTATGATCTATATCATACAGGTAAAATTATGCCCACCCCAAATATGTGAGTTGTTGGGGTCAGAAACATTATTTCCACAATTGCTCTGGGCCTGGCCCGAGGGGTCCCGATGGCGACAGCCACATGTTATTTCCAGTTTATGGATGAGGATTATGATTAAGTTTGAATTATACCTCGAACTCATGGCAAGTAATTCATTTTGATTGATTATATTGGTTTGGAACACGACCGTTCAAACATCTGTAAGTCTGTCTCTAATTTCTACATGTGATATCTTTTCTCAGGTTGGGGATGGGTGGGTACTAAACTTGGGTAGACATAGAATGAGTGGGAGGTCAAAATGTCAAAGCCATGGTTACCAATGAATGGTTTTGTCCATTATAATATCTGCCTGTGTGAATTCCTTTCCCGTCATTGTTAAGGAGTGCAGAGGCATACATTGAAGCCCATGAGGCTCTGTTGTCTAGTTTGGAGTCTGCACCACTTTGAGCCTTTAGATCATGACCTGTATTACAAGGAGTGTTCAAATGGTGGGATGTGTGACCTCGTGTGCTTAGACCACATGTTATGCCACTTGGGTGTTTAAATCATCATCACGAGCAAAATGTGAAGTTAAATCTAATTTCTCTGTCTCTCACATCACGAGATGTATCTCTTGGTTGCATAGATCAAGAGATGTGCTACTTGGGTGCTTAGAACAAAATTTGTCACTTTGGAGCTTGGATCAACATGTGCCACTTGGGAGCTCAGATCATGAGACTTGCCACTTGGATATTCAGATCATCAGTGATATGTGCCGCTTGGGCATGTAGATCAAACTATGTGTCACTTGTATGCATTGAGTGTGTGCTACCTTAAGGTGATTTTTGGGTGAGTAAGTATGATTTAACATCGTTTTCAACATTGTTTCAGTCATATCACGATGGTGTCTATGTATGTGCCAGGACACAACAGTGCCCACAGTTCCTATTATACCGGACACTAATCAGCCCAGCCAGTACTGCACCCGGTCACCCATCCAAACGTTTATCGGACTCAACATTGCTTAACTTCGGTGATCTGACGAAAACGGTGTGCCCAATGCGATGCACCGTACTGTGCATATGTAATTCCATTTGCTGTGTCCAGAGCATGAAGTATATTGCATTGTGTAGGTCATCAGCTGTTTATGTGGATGTGGGTCATGTATAGCTCATACCATGAGATGTGCTTTTCAGAGTCGACTTCATGAGATGTTCCACATACAGTATTCGGATCGTGAGATGTTACATGTAGAGTTCGCATCATGAGATGAGCTGTACGGTGTTCACATATTGAGATTTGTCATGTAGAGATCAGATATTGAGATGTAGAGATCAGATATTGAGATGTGCTGTGAAGAGTGTTCAGCACATGGGATGTGCCATGTAGTGTTCAGATCATGAGATGTACCAAGTAAGGTGTTCAGATAATGAGATATTGTATACGGAGTTCAGATCCTGAGGTGTGTTGTGAAGACTGTTCAGCTCGTCAGATGTGCCATTTAGACTTAAGATCTTGAGATGTTATATGTAGTGTTCAGATCATGAAAGTTCAGCCCTGTGCCATATCATTCAAGATGTCCACATGAACAGCTACAATTAAAGTGTGGCTAAGAAACACTTCACAGGGATCATTTTTGGTTCATGTAATGTTTTACATATGCAGTCAGAATATTGGCCTGTGGGGTCATGAATTCCTGTCAGCACTCTGGTATCTTTTTCTGTCACCTTTATATGTTGGTTGTAAGTCAGATCTCGTGATGTTCTATATAGAGTGTTCTGGTCGTGAGATGTCCTTGAAGAGTGTTCAGCGCATGAGATGGTCCGTATAGAGTGTTCAGATAATGAGATGTGATGAGTGTTGAGCTCATGAGATGTTCCAATTAATGTTCAGTTCGTGAGCTTTGAAGTGAAGAGTTCATGTCGTAGATGTTCCATATAGAGTTATCTGATCATGAGATGTGTGTTGAACAGTGGTCAGATCATGAGATGTGCGATGAACAGTGGGCAGATTCCGAGATGTGCGATGAAGAGTGTCCAGCTCCTGAGATGGGCTATGCAGAGTATTCAAATAATGAGATTTCCCACAAAGATTACAAATCATGAGATGAACATGTTCATTTGTGAGGTGTTTCACTCAGAGGGTCAGATAGGGAAATGTGGAGTGTAGATCGTAAGATGTGTAGAGTTCAGCTCGTGAGACGTATAATGTAGGATTTTGAAATCATGAGATGTAAAGTGTCCTGCTCATGAGATGTTCCACATAGGGTACTCAGAACATGAGCTGTTCCATGTAAAGTTTTCAAATTGTGAGATAAGCAACATTGTGCATTTCGTGAGATGTGCCATGAGATGTGCCATGAGTATTCAGATCACTAGATGAGTATTGTGGGTGTTGAAATCCCCAGATGTGATAAGCAGTAGTTTTTAGAACATTGAGAGTTGTTTTTGTTGGTAGTGGGAAAGCGTGCGTATTTGAATAACCAGCG
This sequence comes from Hanleya hanleyi, assembly GCA_036873755.1. Taxonomy (NCBI): domain Eukaryota; kingdom Metazoa; phylum Mollusca; class Polyplacophora; order Lepidopleurida; family Hanleyidae; genus Hanleya; species Hanleya hanleyi. The sequence continues at coordinate 52,825 of JAVTVY010014433.1, forward strand.
TCTGATCCATCATTCGGATCCGTCATTTGAATCAGAACACACAGCTGAGAAAAATATGTCATCCACTCGATGAGTACTTCTCAGGGCGAGGACAGCGATAGGCTTCAAATACTTGCTGCAGAATTAAAATGAATGCAGATTCCACAACCCCTTCTCTCTCCCTCTTCAAACAACTGAATTGGATAACCATCTATGAAAGAATATTTACTCAGCAAGCTGTCTTGATCAAAAAAGGTCTCAACTGCATGCCATCAACTATATCCAAATTATTCCTGAATGTTGCTGAGGTCACAAAGCGAACTTTAGGTTCAACCACCACAACTTGTATATCCCTAATTGTAGGACGGAGTACTTCAAGGGAGGCTTGAGATACTCTGATCTAATAGCCAGTAATTTGTACAGTCAGTAGCGGAAGCCAAGACAAGTCTTTCATGAGACTACTATTTTTAAGATATATTTTGGAACATCATGATGGACTTAATATTTGGTGCTAATGCTCTTATATGGAATAGGTCTTTGGATTTTGCACTCAGAAATTCTTTAATGGACAAACGCTGAATATTGAATGACGGACTAGACGCTTGTATATTATAACTGATTCCAAAATTTTGACAAGAAATGGAGCGGGATGATGATATCCATTTAATTTATTGATGGGAATGGCCTCGAAGAATGGCGCGGATCCATAGGAATTGGGATAACTGAAAATACATGACCTGACAGGTTGAAGGCCAAGTGATATTTACGACACCTCTGAGTGAGGGGTATAGGAGTAGTGAAGAGTAATGAACATTGACATCAATAGCAGGCGTTGGTTAGTAATACATCAGATTAGTACATTCATGAGAGAGATGAAGGAATAATGGATGATTACAACGCATATAAGGGAAGTGGGAAAAGGTGCCGACATATTGATAGAGCCACATGACTTTACAGTATAGTCTTCTGGTTAACCTATTCTAAAGCACATACCAAGAATCTAACGATTCGTGATATGTTTTGTATCTCCGGTACACTTTTATTGTACCTGTTCATGTGGCAACTTGGATGACATGACCACACGACCCCTAGCACTGGCATAAGCCGTATTAAATACAAATGTAGAGAGCTATGATGGAAATGCTCTGACAACTCGTATATTGGTAAATGGTGAGCTGTGTCGCTGTGACAACTCGTACATTGGGGTTTGGTGAGCTGTATCGTCGTCAGATGAAAATGACTGCATTTAACACAAAAGACTAGTCTGTAAGGCCCGATGTCGACCCAGCATCAACTTCCCACAATGCCAACATATATCAAAGACCAAAAGGTCTGTACAGGGGCGGGTCACGGGGACGAATGATCCACCAGCAGAATCTCGCCATATACAGGTAAAAATTACCTGTTATTATGAATCCGAGTTGAATGACAGGAATGCTGATCTCGTGTTTCCTGCCGAAAAGAGTAAAAACGAGCAGAGAAAGTAATAAGGTTTGACAATTCATGACAGATGATTTCCATCAGTCGTGCTTCAGATTGGATAATTGTGACTCCAACATCCGAATGTATGGAGAACCAACTTCATTCACACTCGTGTTTTCAGTCGATAGACTCACCTATAAAGTTTTACGTAAAGATATATGTAACAAAGTTATGGAGACCGCGGTTACACCAGGTTTGATTCTAGGATATATGAAATTGATGGAGGAAATGACCGCTAAATATTCATTCCTGAGAAAACAAGTAAAGATGATGTTTATTAGTAGTGGACAGGTACTGTTAGCTATAGGTTTTGTCTTGGCCGCAACTACATTTTGGAACTATGAGGAAAATCCATAATACTTCCAATAATTTTCCCCATCTACCATAGGTATTTATGTAAATGGAGCAAGCATACCACATCGACCGTTCACACTGATATATGTCATTGAATTACAAGCGTCTAGTCCGTCATTCATAATCCAGCCGTCGTCCATTAGAGAATATCCGCGTCCATAATCCAAAGACCTATTCCATATAACAGTATTAGCACTAAATTCAAAAAGACAATCATAGTATACATAAACATAGGTTTGTTTCCTGCAAGAGAGGAGCGGTCAACAGTTTTCAATGATGCCGGCAAGACATCATGATGTTCCAAAAATATCAAATCCGTATCGCTGATCAGTATTCTTAATCCATAATATTCGTTGTAAAGTCGTCATCTAAAGAATGATGTATCTCAGTCACGCTTGATTGTGACTGTTCATATGAGTACCATGAGGATCTTGAAGTACATGGGTTCATACGGCCCCTAGCCCCGGGTTAAGCGGAATTAGACACGAGTTACGAAACGTAGCGCCATAGATCTTGCACGCTACGTTCGTATTTTGCTATCAGCATGCGATATGTATCGCCAAATTTGAGAAACTTTGAGTGGAGGCGCTTGGTGGAATAGCCCTGTTTTATAAGTTTCTGCAACAATGTTTGTGACGTTGATTAAAATCAAAACATCTAACACAGGATCTAGCAAATGCTACTAAGCGAGATATGTATACGCCATATGCAGGTCCCACTGGAATATTACTATCCAGAAAGGGATAGTTTACGATGTCAAAATTGTAATCGTCTCTTTTGTCATAAAGTCGACGAGAGAGAATGCCCGCTTCATTTTTATAGAGATAGAGATCTAAATAAGATGTGCCTGTAGGGCTATCTGTAGTTTCCTTCAAATCCAGTGAAGGCGGATATATATCCTTCACTGCGTCATTTATAAGGATTATCCACAGCGAGAAGATCGTCTATATAGCGTTTGGTGAATGAGAAGGAACGGGCTTTGAATGGATCGGTTTTTGAAAGCGCCTGCATATAGTCATATTCATAAGAGAACAGATACAGGTCAGCCAACAGGGGTGCACAATTAGTACCCATTGGAATACCTATATGCTGCTGATATATTGTGTTGCCAAATTTCACATAGATATTTTTAATGAGAAATTCAAGCAACTCTATAAACAAAGAAACATCCCATGAATGATATCTCTTGTATGTAGTCGAGCTAAAGAATGCTTTATGGCTTCCGACATTAATATATCTACGATCAGTTTTCTTGAACACAGATACTATTAATGAACTTAGACGGTCAATAAGGTCCTGATGAGGGATTGTAGTATAGAGAGTCGAGAAATCCCATGTGGATACATGTCTGTACGGTATGTGACCTTTAGCATCAAGTTCTTCCGTAAGACATTTTGAGTTTTTCAATATCCACATACATTCAACGCCAGAGTTCTTAGAAATAGTGGCGCAATACCTTTCCCAAAATGCTTTTACCTCCTGAAGGGCCCTCGTCAATAGGGTTGAAAGAAGCTTGGTGGTGCAGCTTCTAGAACCAGCTATGAATCTAGCTTTGTATGGTGATTTATGCATTTTGGGAGTCCAGTATATTTTTGGTATGTCGTTATGATTGGTTGGAAGACAAAAACCTCTTTCCCTGAGAAACTTTTTGGGACTGTTAAATAAATCTTCCAGAGTAAATGCAGTTTGGGAGTAAGTAGACGTATTTGATGAAGATATGTCTACACTCAATTGTTTAACCAGCACCTGGTAATACTACTATTTACATATGAATATTATATTATTCCGATCTTCTCTCAATGACTTAAGTCTGTTGAATACCTTCGACCAGCTTTGATAATGATATAGAATTAACCCAATTCGTAAATAGATATACCTCGCCTTAGGCATTTGTCACAAGGAGAGCACTCTTCGTTCTCAAAATTTACTTTTATATATTCATAACTTTGGTGTCGGAGACACGCCGGATAGTACTTTTATGTAGTATATACGACTAGCACGGACTGTGTGGGTCAAGAGATGCTGGCCTACTTCGTTAGATGCTTAGACCGCTAGATGCACTGAATTTCGAGAAACTAGTTTGCACAAAATGTGTTTTCCCTATGGCATCTCAGGTTAAGCTTGAGAGGATTGTAAATTTGGATACTTCGTGCAGCGCGGATGTCAGATACCCGCCGAGACCACGGATCGCAGTGTTCCCACTCAGGAACACACAGGTCTGGTCTAAGTGGGTTGTAGTGGGATAGCATGTTCAAACTCGTTGCAGTGGAAAGTAGATCGTTGCACTCGGTACTCATACTTACACATTGGGCCATGCAGATGTTGAACGGAGTTGTATGGAGGTTTTCATTAATCAGTTACATCATTATATGTAACTATACTATGTAGGGGTGGACCCTGAATGACGGACTGAAGGGGTACCTCTGAAAACGTGGACTGGACGAGCCTCGATCCATGGACGTGAAGTCTGTAGGAGCCCACAGATCTAGATACGAATAAGTAAATAACGAGTAAATGAGTGAGTTATTGAGTGGAGTAATTGAAAGAGTGAGTGGGATGAGTGAGAGTGATTGGATGAATGAGAGTGGGTGGGGTGAATGAGCGAACGAGTGAGGGAATGAATAAGTGCTTGAGTAATAGGGTTTAACGTCGTTTTCAACCTTGTTTCAGTCATATCACGACAGTGCCTACATGTGCCAGAACACGAGAGTGCTCACAGTTCCTATTACCCTGGGAACCATTTAACCAAGGAGTGAAAAGGGCCAAGTATATTACACGCAAAGTGTTGCCGATTGAAGTTGTCTTACATGACGGGTCTGCCCCACTTACTCACACCTCTCACTCGCCCCTCATTCACTCTTACTCAGCGAACTCATTAACCCCACTGTTTCACCTCACTTTCCCACCACCTCGCTCAGTCATTCAATTACTCACTCACCCTACTCGCTATTCACTCACCCATATCACTCTCGCTCCTTCACTCACCCATTCATTCAATCACCCGTTCACTCCACTCACTCGCAAGAGAGCCGTTGTCGTTATGGCAGCAGCGGCGTTGAGGGCGTTAAACCTTCCAGGCCTGGGAGGGGTGCATTATGGTTCCTACCAAACTGTCTACCCTATCTCCGGAACGACAAAAACTTGAGATATGACACTCCCTTTGTAGTTTATCATCATATGATTGATTTTGAGCCTACTTGCCTAACCCCCGAGCAGAGGAACATGGGTAATTTCAAGCTGGCGTCCATGTGGGGTACCAGAAAAGTTATGTTTTCGTCATATATTTTTCTTCAAAATTCCTGCTTTTCTGCGAGGAATGGTGGACAAAAGCTATATTTCACATCACGTTAATTCGTCATAAAGTTTTTGCGAAGAAAACACATAAATAAAAAATTCGAAGAAAAAGTTTCAATGACGCCACTGCGACGTCAACATGGCGGCCATCTTGGATATTTAAACATTTTCTAGTAGAGCCTTATTCAAAGGTATAGTGTGGTGAGTTTCTGGAGGGGAGGGTCGGGCACAGGTCCCAAGTCGCCCGAATTGTGTAAGAGCCTTAATTGAGCATATTTCATGGAAAAGTCCGCGTTGGTAATCTTTGGGTGAATCCCATACTTATATATGCGAAAATCATCAATTCCACGTGAAACATGAATTCCACGGTTAAGAAATAACGGTTTGGAGGGTATTTTTAAAATTTAAAGCGCCTGTTATAGATATAAAAAAAAAACAGTATACCCAATGATGATTGAACCGCGGCAGTCTGACAGCGGTCGTTCTGACAAACTGAGCTCTCCCCGTCGTTCAGACAGGAGCGGCAAGCTATTCTGCCAGTTTAATGGCCCTGTAGAACCGTTTCTCTGCTACCTCTCTGCCCTGCCTCATTTTCTATCCTGCCTGATAGGGGTGGCTTTGAAGGATTTAGTCTTGATAGCGTTTTTCATCGCATCATATTTAGTCTTTTCAACGAGAATGAGACGTAACCCCCCATCAGAAAGCGTCTCATCCGTTACTGATTTAGATAGAAATTTTGCTTCTGCGAGCACGCAGATTTCGTCGTGATTTCTAGCGTTCATGGTCAGGCGTCGAGATATAAAACTTGCTGGCTTTACCTGTCCAGCCACTTGAAAGAGCTTTGATCTAAAGTGCGAGTCCAACTGGGGCGACAATTACGGTGGACAAGGAGCCTGAGACCCATGCCAATAGTGGCAAGCGCCACCCCATCAGAGGCATTAACCACCTTCTGGTATTTTTTGTACAAGCTCTTTCGTGATTGTCGTTCTTATGCTGTTTTATCACAGATGGGTCGTAGCCTGTAGTCCTGCAACTATTCAGCCTCGTTCAATGTTGTAAACAACACCATCCTTATGTCGCTATCTATATGCCTCGAGAATTTCTGAAATAAGCATATCAATAGGCTGTTTCGTCACCTTGAGACTTTTTAACTGACGCCTTCAGCTAGGATATATCCCCCACGGTTATATCCTTTCCCTACTGTGTATTCACTCTCTCTAGCAAAGCATAAGAGGGTTTTTCATTCTCCGTACTAGCAATGTAACTCCGCAACGGCTGACCTGCATGGTTATTCAGCCACTTAATTTCCAAGTTTGGTAATATGTCCACGAAATTGCTGAGATCGGGACCAGCAGGCAGCAGTAGTTCGAGAAAGACGGTTAAAGCCGAAGAGAAAGTGGACAGAGGGACCAGAAGGAACCTCGTGGTATTATTAGAGCAACACTAGGGGCAGTGCATCTTATGTAGCAGTCCTCACCCCGCCTGCCGGCAAGGACTACTTCGATATTGTTCTCAATTGGTCTGTAGGCGAGGAAGACAGTTCCTAGATTGAGGCCCTTCCTCGCAAATCCTGCTGCATTACTGGTTCGACCACAGCAAGACCAAGAAGTCAGTTGATATCCTTACTCTCGTTGTGATATCCTTACTCTCGTTGTGGGTCCATTACCCGTTTCCTTCTTTCACGAGACTGTATTTCATGTGAGTCCGTGGGTTTGAGGTGTCAATGTCTTCATGGTGTTTGAAATTGACTGCCGACCTTTTTTCCTGCGTAAGCTTCTTTCGGCGGTGTAAATCGTCAGCGAACTGAAGGACATAGAAGCGGGCATTATGACCTTCCTTTCCAAACCCTACGGTATCCGCGAGATCGCTTAACGAAAAATCAGTGCGTATGGGATCTGTCGCCTTTACCATCGTAGCTGTCCCAGTGGTTGTTCCGACACGCTACGAATCCCAAGGGTCACGCTCACGTACGATGTATCTACTGGCTTACACGATTCGTCATATAGAGAGAACGTAAACTGTGGGATGATGCCTGATGTTGGGCGCTTGTACTGCGAGCAACGAAACGATATGCTTCTTCAACAGTATAGCCTTTCACCCGTCTCAGCGATGAGTCTTAAGGAGAGTGGAAGGCGCTGCATGCGTAGTCCCGACTGCCGTGCGCATACTGAAGTTGTTGGTGGTGCAGATCTCAGAGAGGCGAACATAGATCTCCTTGTAGCGAACAAGTTGCTGAAGCTGGTCACATCCCGCGCTCCCATTTATTATAACAGACGCGTCTGAGAAACCCAGAATTCTTGAGAGCCCGTGCGGCATTATCATCGAACTAGGCTTTGTGGTTATTTTCAAGCCGCCTGTTGTGTCATTAAGACTCAGACTCGCCCCGATTGACTGAAACAGCTTGTAGAGAGAGGAAACACTATAGTACCCTTTGGGAACGTCTATTCTTCTCCCATCTGCCAAGCAGCTGGTCTCTGGTCCAACATTTGTCCAGAGATGGTAGTAGTTCATCTCAAGCAGGGCTGCCTCATAATCCTGCGTCTGATTGTCCAGAGGGCTCTCGAGGGCAATCGCTTTCCCATGTTGGATGTTTGTATAGTGTAGAAGCACAGCGCTACTTCTGCTGTCTCAACCATTTCGAATATGATTTCTAAGGAATTCTCGTTCAAAAAGGCGGCAAATGTGCTGACGTTATCCTCAACTCAACTTCGCCATTTGGTGCGCCACTTTGTTTTTCAATGATCATCTCTCAAACAAGGATGCCTTCATGAGGACCATCTTTAACTTTCACTTATCTTATAGAGATGAGGTCTCCGTCACCTTCAGAATACGCTTGCAATGCATTCGAGAATGCAATCGATCAACAATATTATCAGCGTATTTGTGAAGAATTTTGAGTGTCGCCTCAAACAGACTGGCGACAAAGACAGAGCGACAACGATGGGCTTGGCCCCGTGTTCTTCTATGCAACGCGGCTATGATACTACATCGACCCGAGTTATATGTCCTCCACGCGAAACAAATATAGTGTCACGGAAAACTGTTCCTGAACGAGAAAATACAACACACACCCGATTATGGAGACTGCAAAAGCTTTATTCCCTGTCGACCACCTGTAAAATACAATGGCAAAGACTGCATTCGTACGGTCTCGGCTACATCATGAAACACCGTGTTGTTGAATCAATAGCCAATGCCATATTCTAGTATTTATAGGAGTACATCAAAGTCTAGAAAATGATTACGTCTAGCAAATATCAGAGCCGTGTATGTTGAAAATACAAATTGGAGCGATATGCAAGAGGTGGGGAAAATTGACGACTTCTGGCGACTAAAAATCAATCATATGACTCTACAGGAAAGCATTCCTCGACACCTAACATTCAGACCCGATTCGGTGGATTCTCGGACGTTGCATTAGTATATCAGCTTCGCTTTTTCGCAGATGGAGACTATGAAGTAACCACACGGTCCCTAAGATCGGCTTAAGCGCAATTATTTACGCTAGCTCGGGAGCTGTGATGACAGATCACCTCAAACAACTTATCTGATGTTAATGAGTAAGCATCGTGGACGTCTGATGGAGTAACCGCCTCAACATGGGGTAGCCTAGTAAATGCAAGAATACCCAGAGCAACTAACCAGTAAGCTAAACTTCGTAATATAGCGCACATGTATAAGTAACATGCTGTACATAAACACACCTGTAAAATACAGTCGTCGTGACTGCATTGGTATGGTCCCAGTCACAACGTGAAACACCGTGATGGTGAATACAGAAGCCGATCAGGGATGTCCCGTTATACCCAAGTTGTTACGTAACTAGCTACAAGCCTACAAGTTCGTGCAATTAGCATAAACCGCATATAAAGGCGAGTGGACCACGCGTGAGGAGATCGCGTAAACCGGAGTTTTGCGCTCCAAGAACTCATGATCAGTAAATGTCGGGCGCATCTCAAAGACTTCCTTTGACAGTCAAATTCATGTCATCTTACAGCAGCAACACGAGGATACAAAAACGGCGATTATAGCCGGTGTAGTTACAGTCGGACTAATAGTAATTTGGTTTTCATAGCCAAAATCCTAAGAATCCCGACCAGCAGAGCCCGCGTATTTCGAGCCAGTGATCCAACGACGCGGCCAATAGAGGACCGCAAACAAGACACACTGCTGCCAATAATACCAGGAAGGGCCAACGCTGCCTTTCCATCCAGTCTAGCGAGCGCTCGTGCGAGAGACTGCAGACATATTTTGTCCCATGGTCGGACGCTGTCTCCGCGAGACTGCCCGCCGAACCGCCACCTCCGCTTTTGAGCGCGAGCACAAGGTTGAACTCGAGCGCTGTCAGGATCCTCGCGACAGTTATTCCTTACTCTCTGATGAGGGTGCTGAGTCGCTCAGTGAGAGTAGTATCCTCATAGAGAATGCGCTGAATCGTCACGCGCATTCGGGTAAACTATGAGCGGAAATCTTCCCTGGCGTTACTAGCCACCTCAAGGCGAGCGTTTCTTTCGTCTTGGATGTCACACAATCTTCCTTGCACCTCCTTCACGACCACATCTGCGATCTCCTGGAGTTTTCGCTGCTCTCGGGCCATATGCTCGTCAAACTCTGTAAGTCTCTAAAGGTCTCGTCTGCCCATTCGGTATGACCGTATTCTGCGGCACCGCCGTATGGTCTTAAACAAGAGCAGTGTGGAATATAAATCTTAACACCCCAGCCCGCACGATGAAAGTACTTCTGCTGTTATTTGAAAATCCAGAACAAGATGGTCCATACAAACGCGACCCAGAAAAATTTCTTCGATCCAAAGATCACTAAAGCCATCGTGACAATCGAAGGCATTCCTAATCAGCTGTACGCGTCCTGTCTGGTTACGTATCGGCACTGGATTGACATTTGAAAGTACTTTAGTGGTGGAAGATTCCGTTTCGCTAATATCGTTCGTGCTGCAAAAGATCTCAACCTGAGTGACATGACGGTCAGCAGGTCCTTGACAGACCGATACGCCCGTTGACTCGACCTACGCACCACTGATGATGATTGCCTCAATGGATCGGACCGAAGAGTAGAAAACGGCTAAGAGGGCATTACCGTCCAACTGGAAATGAAGATGCAAAAGGATCTGGCGCATTAAATTTACACTTGTCCGTCATTATGAACGCGCAGCTGCAGATATAAAATGGTGGCTTCATTGAAGCAGTCTACTAGCGGTTCCAACAGTCCCAGCATTCCGACAGTCCCAGCGATTATCCGTGGCGAGAGAAGTCTACACACTTAACCCGAGTGAGAGCCTGACTTCGATTGGCTTCGAGTATTCTTCGACATCTTTGCGGGCGAGGCCACTCTGTACATCATCGATGAAAGTAGCTAGTCATTCAAAGCTCGTTCCTAGACGATCTTCTCGCTGTGGATAATCGCTATTTAAATGACGCAGTGAAGGATATATATCCACCTTCATTGGATTCGAAGGAAACTACAGATAGCTCTACAGGCACATCATATTTAAACCTATATCTCTATGAAAATGAAGCGGGCCTTCTCTCTCGTCGACTTTATGACAAAAGAGATGATTAAAATTTTGACATCGTAAACTATCCCTTTCTGGACAGTAATATTCCAGTGGGTTCTGCATATGGCGTGTACATATCTCGCCTATTAGCATTTGCTAGATCCTGTATTAAATGTGACGATTTTAATCAACGTCACTAAACATTATTGCAGAAACTTATGAAACAGTGCTATCATTCACTCAAAGTTTCTCAAATTTGGCGATATATATCGCATGCTGATAGCAAAATACGAGTGTAGCGTGCAAGATCTATGGCGTTACGTTTCGTGACTTGTGTCTAATTCCGCTTAACCCGGGGCTAGTGGCCGTATGAACCGATGTACTTCAAGATTCTAATGATGCTCATATGAACAGTCACAATCGTGACTGAGATACATCATTCTTTAGATGACGACTTTACAATGAATATTATGAGTTAAGAATACTGATCAGGGATACGGATTTGATATTTTTGGAACATCATGATGTCTTCCCGGCATCATTGAAAACTGTCGACCGCTTCTCTCTTGCAGCAAAGTAGCCTATGTTTATGTATACTATGATTGTCTTTACGAATTTGGCGCTAATACTATACTGTTATATGGAATAGGGAATAGATCTTTGATAGCTGAGATACAACACATATCACGAATCGTTAGATTCTTGGTATGTGGTTTAGAATAGGTTAAGCGAAAGACTATACTGTGACGTCATGTGACTCTGTCAGTATTAGGCGAGCGGCAGATCCTAGAAAAGGGCCTTATTTTTCGAGTTTAATGCACCCACCCTACACACACCTGGATCATACATCATTTTAAAGCCTATGGTCTCCACTTTTCAGATCTACCTGCAGTACTGTTGAAATGTGGTGCCGTTGCCATGGAAACGAGCTCCAAAAAAGTCATGTTAGATTTACCATTTTCCTCACTATTGGAACACTTGATAATATGGATAACATAGATTCTTGGGTGCAAAGGTTCAAATGATGATCCAAGCGCAAAACTTGACATGGGTAGTCTAATTAGGACACTTTTTCCAGAAATTAATGTTAGCTAACTAAAATCCAAGATGGCGGCTATTTTCCAAGATGGCCGCCGAAGGACCCTGCTAATACCTGATTTTGTCAGAAAAAGTGATGAAATTTTACGATTGGAATTATTTTGACCTTCACGTATATACTTTTAGAGAGGGGAAAGCAGATTCTGGTATCTTTGTTTACTCCCAGATATATGTTCTAACATTCCTGAATCTGATGATGTCACTATTGAAGCGTTGTGCCATGATGTGACCAATTCGAGTTTGCAGTGTGTTATCATTGACTGGAGTTTTTGCATTAGTGATCCCATTTGATTGAGGTTATGTCTTAGTTACGCATTATTAAGTCTATATAATGTCCTTTA